>CM028131.1:510015000-510257500 GCA_016271365.2 Neoceratodus forsteri | reverse complement strand
AGAAAGTCAATTGATGTGGGGGCTACAAGAACGGTGGCAGATACGCATTGCTGTCCATGTCTGTGATTCAAAGTGCAATGTGTGTTGTGGAAGGGGGATGCGAGGAGAGAGACTGGCGCAGAAGAAGTGCATAGTCAGTGCAAGAGAGACATAAAGAGAGACTCAGAGGCACATTGTGAGATCTGCGGTGTTGCATTATTTGTTAAGGATTATTTTTCAAGGCGGCAGGATACACAACCTTTCTTGCTGGTTAAACAGCAAAAAAACACCTTTCTAGATTTTTTTGGGTTGTTTAAACGTAATTCATGTTATAAATGCAATAACCCACTCCAGGGTGTGGGGTTGTTGGGGATTAATCAACACCCCGGGTGCTATGAGGACACTTGACCTGCGGCCTCATGCCTCGTGCCTCACAGCACACCCGGGGTGTTGATTAATTCCCAACACCTGCACACACTGTCGTGGGTTATTGCTTACATGCAAATTAGCCAGTTATCTGATTATGGAAAATTATGGTAGTTGTCTTGTACCTGGACCAACTGGGGCACCTTGGGTAGGTGTTGAGCAGAATGTGGTTTAGGGGTAAATAAAATAAGAATGGATTGTAGAAAATGGAGGCTAACAGTGAATCTGTTCTTACATTAATATGATGTTCTCAGTTAAAGGTTTTCAAAACCTATTAAAGAGTTCTAATTTAATGGCCATGTAGCATGAAATGGGGCCCAATATTCCAAATGTTTCCATGGTTAAGAAATGGGAGAAACCATTTTAAAAACAGGCTCATCAATATCATTATTTAATTTTGTACTCAGCCTAATGACTTTCTCAATATACTGGAAATTATTATATCTAGAATTTTAGACTTTATTTGCCAGAACTGTCCAACAATGGCTATGGATGAGCCGCTAGACAGCCAGGCTTGAGGCAGGACTTTTTTCACTTCCACTCATGCAACAACATTGCAAAAAATCTAACTAATACACTTTAAAAGTAAAAACATTGGAAAGTAAATTACAACATTAAGATAGAGGCTAGGCAGCCATACAAGCAAATTTAAACAGTTTTGGAATGAGTCATCTGGGTGCCACGGGAGGTGAACAAAAACAATAAATGCAGCAGCAGAAAGATCTTGATGAGTGCCAAGGCAGCTCCAGAGTGAGAAACCCTGAGATTGTCAGTGATCTGCCACCCTGGAAGACCATCTTCATGGTGTAAGGGAAATGTGTCTAAAAGTTAATCCGATGTTGGAAAGCATGGAAACCCAATATTTAAAGATTAAGCAAACTGCAGTGACAGCTAAGGAACCTGATGAATGGTCTCCAAAAATTGTTGCGGTGATTACCACAATTAGTTGACAAATGAAAACTTGAATCTTCTGGGATCAGGTGGATGGTACAACTGGATTGCCAGATATATTTGTAAATATGTTCTAAATGTTGCTGTGAATGTCCTACAGTATCTATAGATAAATTGGCACTTAGAAAGTGGCATGTCTGTTACAATAATATTTGCCACTTCAGATTAGAAACATAGAAACATAGAACCTGATGGCAGATAAGGACCACTTGGCCCACCTAGTCTGCCCATTTTCCTACCTAATGGATAAGTTGCAGATCCTAGTTAACCAACTGCCTACTTCCTCCTACCCCCCACTAGAATTGCCTTATGTCTGTCCCATGCGTTCTTGAATTCCCCCATTGTGTTTGACTCTATGACCTCCTCAGGAAGGCTGTTCCATGCATCTACAACCCTCTCTGTGAAGAAATACTTCCTCACATTACCCTGAGGACGCCCCCTCTATCTTCAAATTGTGTCCCTTGATCTTGCACATCTCTTTTTCTGAAAGATGCTACCCTGTTGGACTTTGTTGATTCCTTGAGGTATTTGGAAGTTTCTATCATGTCCCCCCCCCCTTCCTCAAGGCTATACATCTTAAGCTCCTTTAGCCTTTCTTCATATGTCTTCTGGTGCATACCCTGCACCATTTTGGTTGCCCTCCTCTACACAGCCTCCTCCCTGTCTATGTCTTTGCCGAGATGGGGTCTCCAGAACTGTTCACAGTACTGCAGATGTGGTCTTACCAACTGTCTGTACAGAGGGCCAAAACTTCCTGTTTTCTACTGGTGATGCCTCTCCTTATGCATCCCAGTATCCCCCCAGCCCACCTTACTGCCCTCTCACATTGCTGGCCCACCTTTAGATCATCTGATATGACTACCCCTAGGTCCCTTTCCATTTTTGTTGTTGTCAGTATCTCACCCCCCCACTCCCATTGTGTACTTTTCCCCAGGGTTTTTGTTTCCCAGGTGCATTACTTTGCACTTCTTTGCACTGAATCTAAGCTGCCATACATTTGGCCATTCATCCAACCTTGCCAAGTCCCTTTTCATCCTTTCCACTCCACTTTGCATATCAACCCTGTTGCAGATCTTTGTGTCATCTGCAAAGAGACATACTTTTCCTTCCAGTCCCTCTGCAATGTCACTTATAAAGACATTAAAAAGGACCAGCCCTGGTACTGAACCCTGCGGTACCCCACTCGTAACCCTGCTTTCTTCACTGTGGACTCCATTTACTATTACCCTCTATGTCCTGTTGTCCAGCCAGTGTTTTACCCAGGCTACCATCCTGGGACCCACTTCCAGGCTAGCTAATTTGTTTATTAATCTTTTGTGTGGGACAGTGTCAAATGCCTTGTTAAAGTCTAGGTAGGCCATGTCCACAGCCCCTCCCTGGACTACTACTTTGGTCACCCAGTCAAAGAAATCAATTAGATTTGTCTGACATGACCTTCCTACTGTGAATCCATGATGCCTTGGGTCCTGTGCCCCACTGTCCTCTAGGTACTCAACAATTCTTTCCTTCAGAAGTGATTCCATCATTTTCCCTACCACTGAGGTCAAACTGACAGGTCTGTAGTTTCCTGCCTCTGTCTTGCTCCCACTTTTGTGAAGAGGAATCACATCAACCCTTCTCCAGTTCTCAGGTAACACACCATCCTCCCATAATTTATTAAAAAGGGTAGTCAGTGGTATTACTTGTTCTTCCCTTAGTTCTTTTAGAATTCTGGGGCAAATCCCATCAGGCCCAATTGCTTTATCCACATTCAGTTTTAAGAGTTCTTTCAGAACCCTTTCTTCTGTGAAAGGACTAATATCAGCCCCACTATCCAGAGTGCTTCTATTGACTGGATTAGGTATCTCCCCCTGCTCTTCCATTGTGAATACTGAGTAGAAGTATTTGTTCAGTATCCCTGCTTTTTCACTGTTGCTCTCTACCCAACTACCTTCCTCTTTATTTAGCCTCATTATCCCTGCCTTAGTCTTTCTTTGCTCCCTAATGTACCGATAAAAGGATTTATCCCCCTTCTTAACCAAGCAGCTCTTACACAACTGCTCCCTGGTCACATTTCGAGGCTGGCTCTCCCATAGTTATGTGTGTGAGCTAGCTACAGATGGCACCATCTATTCTGAAGCATCAACAACCTCAGCACCTTGTGGAATTACTTCAACCACAACATAGCACTTTCTCCTTAAGATCCTTGAATCTTACCCTGCTTACCATCCCTAAACTAAGGACCAACCATGGGGTAGCAGCATTTCAGTACTTCTCCCCTAGGTTATGGAATGCTTTACTTCTCGAGTTATGCTCTTGCTCAACATTAGTAGGTTTCCATAATGCCTACTGCAGGATCCATGATGCTGGTCCACAACAAAGTTGTCGATTGACGTTTCAGCGACGGATTTATGTCGACCGCAACTGTGGTCAGCACAAGTTCATCTGAAAATTGTTGTTTCTTTCAGGGGGCTTTGCCCCTGAAATCCCCCCGTAGTTCATATAATCAGCTCTGAGTTAGAGTTGATTGGGGAGGGTGCTGCAAGACCCTGAGAAAGCAGTGCTGGGGTGTCCTCGGTGACAATACATTGACCCGTCACTCTATAACTCTACTGCCATTCACGGTACAGATGCTACTGTCTGGTCAGCATACGCCTATCGCAAATACCTTCTGAGCATCTCTGCATGTAAATGTTCTAATACAATTTAGGTTATACATTGCATGCATTAGTTTATACCCTGCGCTACTGCCTCATGGATTACCCTTCCTGAATCTTATTCTATTTTGTTGCTGTAAATTGCACTTTACAGACTGTACCCTGTGTATTAATTAACTATGATATTGTTTATCAGTATGCTTACATGTTCCTCTTTTGACTCCTGCTATGTAAAATTATGTCACATAATACCATTCTCTGTGTTATACTGTGCATTGTATGATTTGTCAATGTTATTATCGCCCCGGTCATACCTGATAAAAGGCAGTTTCTGCTTAGTGCACCTACCCGGTTAACAAAAACTAAATAAAATAAATACATAGACCATTTGGTGAGGGCAGTACCTTTGGACTACCAGGGATATATTTTTAAATATATCAGCTTTCAGACAAGAGGGGGGCTACCATTGGACTGCTGAACAAGAAAACCACAGCATTCAGCTCAGTTGGAACTTCATCAGGGGCCACCTGGATAAGTTCCATCTGAGTGAAGCCTCGAGGGCACCTGCACTGTGGTATGCTGTGCTGCACTTATTTGAATTGTCTGTAACTCTCAAGAATAAATTGAATTAGAGATGAATTACCCTGTGGTACATTCTATTGTACTGTATGGTGCCAGTGCACAACCAGATGAGTGCTGCTGTTTCCTTGTTCAGCAGTCATGTGTTACCCCCTCCTTCACCTAATATCTGAAATATATCTGGTATTTCAGTTTTATCTCCCACTCGATCCCCAGTGTATTTAGAAATATATTCCTGTCAGTCCATCGGTAACCTCTCCCCTCACCCAAACCCCATTATACTTACTAATTTGGTTTTATGTGATAAAGGAGGTTCCCTTACGGCACCGCTCATTACATTGACAAACTAATCACCCAGAAGGGTGATTGTCCTGCAAACAGCGACAGTCCTCTAAAACAAACCACAACTCTTTCTTTTATGCAGAGGGTTTTGCCCCCTGCACCCCCCAAAATAAAGATTCTCAACTCCAGGGGGAGCGGACTTAGAAGTAATAGATACTCCCCCTGGAAGCAAAAATGTATCACCCACACCAAGAACCAAACCCAGCACCACAGGCTCTAAAGGCAGTGGCTCATGCCACTACACCACAAGGCCAGCTCGATGGAATCTGGCAAAATTCTCTTTCATCCTCTCAATAATGTAGTGAGAATCTCTCTGTGCTATACTCGCTATACCAACACAGAGCCCTTTTTTTGTACTCGCTCTACATACGAGAGGTATTGAGTTGCTGATTCTTACAATGCTCAATAATACGCACTCATATTGGGTGCTACCACTTATTTAGCCCTCTAGTGGTACAACCACCATCCTTATAGCATCTGATGAACAACCCCCATGTCAACTCACAGCACAACCCCATGGGATCCAGTATACACAATGCTCTCCTGCCTTTCTGACCACTCTCTGCCCTGCACAGGTACTGTAGTTAAATAAAAAGCTGTACGTTATAACCCTGCAGGACTTGTCTAAAAATAAACTCATTTTCAGACAAGTTCCTTATTGACATATAGCTTTGAAAATCACTGTGGGACTTGTGTGAGGCAGACAGTGCCTGGACAGGAAACAGAGTGGTGGGTAAGTTGCAGCAGTTGTGTCAGTGGTGGAGGTATTCCCAGGGAGGGGGGTCATCAGAGACTATTGCAATAGATTCGGGACCACCAGACTACTGTACTTATGAGAAATTAGGACAAAGGGGATCAGGTGAGGAGGGTACCGCTGTACTAATAGGGATGTAAATTTCCACATACTGTAAATCAAGATTCAGGTAAGGGAAGGGGTTACCACTAGACAGTAGGGATATATTTCTAAATGCTTTACATCAGGGATCAGATGAAGGAGTAAATGATTGCTGCTCTGTGCAGTGCCTCTGTCCATACAAAGTCATGGAGGTATTGCACAAAGCTATTATATTCCACATATAGTGGAGTCAGCCATGATGAAGCGCATTAATTTGCATTAACGAAATGTCACACAATCCTACATGACAAAAGGTCTTAATTTCCATTGACTTACAATGGCCCCTGCAGTAAACTCCAGCATTCTGTGATATTCTGCAGCATTTCAGCATTGCATCCTGGTTGTCACATCTGCAATATCATGCAAATTGCCCCATAGCACCTAGCATGCTGTAACTGTTGATTAGCATGCTGGCCATTGAATATGGCACACAGAAGCAAATGGACTAACCTATTTGGGATGCACTATCCCCCTTTGCTCCTGGGTGTCTGTTGCCGACAGGAGACAGTGGTGCACTGTGCATCTACACTTAACACAACACAGTCATAACCTGATGTTCATACATACATTATGTGTCAGACAAGGGCATGCTGCATACAAATAGGTCTCCTTACTAGCCACATGCTGTCTGATGCACAGTGCTATGCATTGTGTGGTGCACTTGGCCACATCTGAATATAGAGTTGAAAGAGATATTTATGGGAAAGGCCCTTTGTAAATGTGTAGGTATTTCAATTTTTCATTTAAAGTGTAGTAATTCCATATATAAAAATTGGGAAGTATGTTCTATTTTTAGAAGTATAACTAATGTTAGGTTCCAAAAAATTAAACCTACGTTTAAAGTAACCACTGGACTTCAACTATTCAGTTTTCATCGTTTTATATCATCAGCAATATTAACACAATACTAGTTAAGCCTGTGCAATTTATGTTTGTTCTTTACTGTGGAAAGTAAAATCAATCTATGAAGCCAAATTAGGTATTGATTTTACACAGTTTAACTTTAATAAAATCCCAAATCATGTAAACAATAATTAGCTATGGCTTATATGGTAGATATGAATAATATCTGTTTTACTGCTGTTCTTATTTATTTATTTATTTTTTGCATGTGTATTCCTGTGAACACCCGCTCACCTAGCATCAGCTGTGCCTGCACAGATAGTTAATGTGCTTACCTTATTTTGTATTCTGTATTATCCCTAGGTCCCCTTCCCCAGGGACACATCTGCAATCAAGATGCTTGCAGTTCAGTATGCTCTTCTAGTAACAAAAACAAAAACCAAAACCAAAAAAAAGAATCAATAATTGTTACTTATCACATGAGAAAGCAAGTTCAAATTCATTTTTATTGAACAAATGCCACCGGGATAAGGTAATTCCAGTTTTACATCCTTACAATTACATTACTTTCAAGTGCATCATCTAATGTAGTGATCCAGATTCACTCCTAATCTTCAGGATTTTAACTGAATGTACATTACTTTATCCTCTGAGGGACTTATTATATCAATAGCAAGAATAATAAAGCAAAAGAAAAAAAGTTGTATTGACATGTCTGAAGTTATCAAAATTATAAAGAGACTTCAATAATGGTAGTCAACAAGACTTTTTGATAAAATTCTTCTTTCACATATTTGAAGGTGAAAGAGATCATCCTTGATTTGTATGTATTTTTGAAGTTAATCTTTTTATTAGCATCTATCTTAAGAAATATAAGTAAATAAACAAAAATAATGCACCAAGGTTACAGTATGGTGCTCAGCTAAACAGTGAATGGATGTCAAGCAGATGTAGTAACAACATTCTAGGCACTGAAGCCAAATACCTTACTCAGTTTTGTCCAGAATATCTGTATATATGCAATTATTTTTTCTAATACTTAAATAAACTAAACTACTCCTGACAGAGGTAACACAGTACATTACTACACAATCAGAGGTGATCGAAATACATAATATTGCTTGCAGTCAAACAGTGTTTAGGGTGCCCAGGGCAGAGCAATAGTAGCAGAAATTGTGGGTAGAAGACTGGGTACTGGGAGTTGCTAGCCCTTTCCTGTCCTGGGAGTAAATTAGATAAAGTGTGAGATCCAGCAGGTATTATATGCCATTGTGCCAGTGGAGGAGTGGGTGAGCCTCTCCATAATGGTCACCTGTATAAGGCTAGCAAGGAGCTCTTTCTGGGAGGGTATGTCTTTGGTGTGCTATCTGCATAGAAGAAGCCTCTTAACCTGCATACTAAAGCAAGCCATATATGTCCAGTGGGCTTAATATTGTGGGTGGTTGTTGCCAACCCTAGAATGAGGAGTAGTGGAGAACAAGGGAGCTGAGTGTGTTGTACCTCTTGCTCTAGGGTGCAGACCTTGTCCCAGAGAGACTGGATAAGGGGACAGGACCATAGCTGATGTAAAATATTCCCCCTTGGATCTATAGCACCAATAGGCATCCAAAGGTAGAAAGTTAAGTTTGTGTAGAACTGGTGGAGTACTGAAGCAGCACTATAATATTTTGTTTTGAATAACTTTGCTGTGAGCATCTTTAAAGGTTTTGTGGCAGGAGGACCAACATAGTGTACATTCCTGTCCTGTTCTGAGATCTGGGTTCCAATTATTGCTTCCCATATAGCCTTGGATTGAATTGACTGTCTAGGGATACAGGGTTTTATCTCTCCATAGATTTTGCCTGATAGTCCATTAGTAAGGATGAGCCACTGGTGTAGTGGGAACTGAGGGGCTGATGACTAGGATTTGTTCCTCAACAGATTCAGTGCTGCACTAGGAAGCTGGAGAAACTTCTAGATGTCTACCTTAGGCATGTCCCATTGGATCTGCAAGGTTTTAAAAGTGTTCCCAACCTGAGTTTGTGGCAGGAGATATCTTTTACGAAAAGCAGCCTTTCCTTTTCCATGACTGCTGGCAGAGAGGCTTGCAGTCCACTCTGTTCCATGGCTTATCCCACAATAGGACATAGTTCACAAAGATGGGGGATTTTCCCAACCATTTATGTAGCTTGCCCCAGTAGATCGAGTATGGGGATATGGTTGGATAAGCCTTGATAGCCTTTGGAGGATACATAAGAGTGAAACCAGTGATTGCCCAAGCAGTTGTGCAACCTCCATGCCACTCATTGTGGGGAGGTGTGATATGGGGGCTTGAACCAGTGAAGGGCCTGTGCTGCCCAGTATGCCCATACATAGCCTTCTACCCAGGGGAGATTCCAACCTCTGTCTTTCCAAGAGGATCAGAGTTTTATTGTGACTGTAATGTAGGCGAGAGCCTTCCCATAAAAAGCCTCCCATGAGTTTATTTATGGAGCTGAGCCACTTAGGAGGGATGGCAAGTGGGAGCTGCAACAGAATGTAAAAAAGTTTAAGTACTGTCTCCATCTTTAACGGAGAGATCTTCCCTGCCTGGGTAAGCTGTAGGGGCTTCCACCTGTCACACTCTGTTCTGAGTTCAGACAGAAGCAGGGAGAGATTAGCATCATATAATCTGAAAATTGTGGGGATGATAAGAAGTCCCAGGTATGTCAAAGATTTAGGCTACCATTTGAAGCCATTCTGCTTTAAAGTGGTAGCTTCACAGTGCCTATTAAGCAATACTACCTCCATCTTAGACTGGTTCATTCAAAGTCCTGACAGGGAGGTACATTAAACAGGTTAAGGAGACTGAGAAGAGGCTCTATGGAGGAAGGGACATCCCCTAAAAGGACCAGCAGGTCATCTTCATATAGCAGGGCGGAGTACATGCTCTTCCCAAGTTGAATATCGTTTATCTGGGCGTGTTGGTGAATATCAGCTGCTAAGGGCACATTTTCCAAAACAAAAAAGAGGGTGGAAGGGGGCAGCCCTGTCAAGTTCCTTACACCAGAGGGAAAGGTTTTGAAAGATGGGACTTTATGAGGACTCTAGCTGTAAGAGATGCGTATAAGGTTTGGACCCAAGACTGAAATTGTGGTCCCAGTCCCAGGTGGTCTAACACCAATTGCAGACAGCTCCACTCAACAGAATCAAATGCCTTTTCAAAGTCAATAGCTACAGCTGCAGCTGGTGTGTGAGATAATGAAGCAATATGCATGAGGTTGATCAAAGAGGAAATGTGGTTGGAGCAATGCCAACCCTTGATGAAGCACACCTGGGAGGGGTGGACAAGAACAGGAAGAAGAGCATATAATCTGGCTACCAGGGTTTTGGCATATATTTTGCTGTCTACCATTATAATAAGGGATATGTGTCAGTAACTACTGGGTAATGTGGGATCTTACCCTCTTTTTGGTAGAACAGTGATTGTTACTTCCCTGAGGGTTGGTGGGAGAGTGCCTTTATGTTCCACCTCCTTTTACGTCTGACACAGAAGCAAAGTGATTTATGGAGTTAGTGGCTTAAAAAGTTCTGCTGGTAGCCATCTCTTCCTAGTGCCTTGCCAGAGTTTACGGTTTGTAAGGCTTTACCAACTTCCTCGGGAGTGGATAGGGCTTCTGGCACCACTGCCTGCTGCTGGGCCAATCTGGAGAGCTGTAGGTATTGAAGAAATGATTGAATATCCACAGCAATGGGGATAGGGGAGGAGTAGATCATTGAGTAAAAGTGGTGCATAATGGAATTCACTTCCTTATGGGCTATCTTAACCTGCCCTGAAGTGTTTTGCAGGCATGCAATGTGCCTCTCTGTTGTTTATGAAGGCAGAAGGCTAACAGCTGGCACCTTTTTCTCCTCCCTTTCAGTATTTATGGTTCCACTACATCAGGGCACCAGCAGTAGTGCATCCAGTCATCACAGTGCCAATTGCCAATTTCACCAACCTCTCTTTTGGCAGGGAACTGTGCCCCCCACAACCCCCTCTTAATAATTATTCTAACTCTGGGGGGTGGATCTTAGGGAGGGGGCGGTTAAACCAGAAATCGGTGCTGTGGTGACCCGGTGCTGTAATGCTGGTGCCCTAATGCCCTGTAAGGAGTAATTATGTCATAGCCACTGGATAGCAATTTCAGCCTTTTTTGCCAGTACAGTGTTAATTTCCAGCAAGAGTTTAATGATATCTTTATGTGCATCAGTGTTGGGATCAGAATTCATGGAAGACTTATATTGGGCCTCATGCTCTTGCAGGTCCTTCTCCAAAGCAGCAAACTTTTTTTTTTTTTTTTTCTCCATCTGGTGGTGCCTATATGTCACAAAGCAGATTATTTTGCCCCTGGGGCTGGTTTTCAGGGCCTCCCAGCTGATGCCTGCTAACATGTCCTTTGGGTATTTGAGGTCCAGTCATGTTTCTGCCTAGATCCAAGGGCCAAAATCAGGGTGTTTTAATAGCAGGAGATCTAGTTTCCAGGAGGTGCATTCAGGGGTCAGGGTCCCCCACATGAAATGCAGCTGGATGGGCTCATGATCTGATATGATCAGTGGTGTTATGCTAGCATCTATAATTGCCTATGTTATAAGGGGGGATTTTAGCCAGAGGTCTACACTACTGCAAGTGCTATAGGTTGCAGAGTGGCAGGAGTACAGTAGTCCCTATCCCTCGGGTGAATGGGGCATCATATGCTGGCCAGATCATGGTCTGCCATGAGCAATGAAACTGCTTAAGTTTCCCTGACATGGGACTGAATGCTCAAGTTGCTTCTGTCCAAGATGGTTACCAGGGTGAGACTGAAGTCTCCACTAAGGAGGGTAGGGTTCCTGACAGGGCTAAAGCACACTTGTTTTTGGGTGATGTCATGAAAAGAAGCAGGGTTGTCCTCATTATGGTCACATACATTGGCCAGAGTGAGAGGCTGCAGAGGTATCCATCTAAAAAAATGACACAACAGCCTTGGAGGTCACCTTCCTCTTTTTAATGGATGTCCATCACAGAGGTTTTTGGATCAGAATAGCTATTACCCTTATACAAGACATGGCTGAAGCTTGGAAGGACTAAGCCACCAAGTCTCAAGTCATGCGAATTTGGTCTGTAGCAAGGAATTTGGTTTCTTGAAGGAATGCCATATTAGATTTAATTTTTGAAGGTGGGACATAATTTGTTTTCAAGGTCCCCAATAAATTATTTTCAACCCAAAGACAACTAAGATCAAAAGACTGGTGCCCAAGCTAAAAATAGACACTGGATACTCACAGGAAGCTCAGATCTCAGTGCAGGAACTTCAAATAACACTCCATTTGTACTAAAGGGTAAAAGCTGGATTTCACTCAGAGGAAATCAGTAAAAGCAGAAATGGCTACAACTCCCTCTCCATCTAAGCCAAACATTGTTGTGCCAAACTCAAGTGCTTCTTCAGGACCTGAGCTTTCTGGACCAGAGTTTTCCCTTTCCAGTTCCACAGTAAATGTCTAGGCTGATACACTGGAGGGATATAGAGCTGGGATAAGCCTCCTTCTTGGGGTAAATCAATCAAGGCATGAGAACAGTTTGTATCTCAAGGCATGAGAACTGTTTGCATCTCTAAAAATATCTACAGACAGGAGAACAACGCTAAATAGATTAGTCAGAAAGAACAAAACATATTGTCCTGGGAAGACAGGGATATGGACCAGCTCAAACAGTGAGGACAATCTCCTCTATAACCTTCCCGAAGCCATGTTGTTACATATCTGAAGAAAGGAGAACAATGCTAAGCAGGTAAGTCAGAAAGAACAAAACACATTGTCTTGGGAAGAGAGGGATATGAGCCTGCTCAAACAGTGAGCACAAGCTCCTTTATAGCCTTCCTGAAGCCATGTGGTTAAATATCTACAGACAGGAGAACAACGCTAAGCAGGTAAGTGAGAAAGAACAAAACATTTTGTCTTGGAGAGAGAGGAATGTGGACAAGCTCAAAAAGTGAGCATAAGTTCCTCTGTAGTCTTTCTGAAGGCATGGGGTTATTGAACTGGTGCTTCTGTAAAAATTGGAGCACAGGGCAACATTGTCTAGAGCACAACATTTCAAAAGACAAAAATGCAACCCCGTCCCAAGCCACATCAGCAGAATAACCCTCAGAGTAGTGAGCACACATCGATATACTATTCAGTAAACAATTTGCCTCAAATGGTTAGCCTGGGTGAGTGACTCTGGGGCTCAAAATAGATCTCAGTAAAAAGGAATAGGAGCTTGCTTTGGAGCCCCACAGTGTAGGAGGGCCATTGGACTGTTAATTACCTGCAGCCTATTTGTGTGGTGGGCCAAAAATGGGATGATTCTGAGGTACTGGGCTGGCAAAGGGGGTACTTGCATTGCAAATAGAAAAAGGGAGGGTTGAGAGAGTCTGTCAGTGAGGGCAGTTGTTGAACTACTCTGCAGGCAGTGCACTGAGGATGCAATGACACTATACTGGCTGTGTCAGCAAGATTGTTTCTCTTCACCATTCCAAGGGAGCAAGTGAGGAGGGCAATTGTAGGCTATGTACATGGGATGCTGCAGACTTTATAGCTGTGTACCTAAAGAGGCCCTGTTCAACTACAACTTCCCCAGAGAATACCAGATATATACAGGTGGTCTAGCCACTCTTCAGCAGTCATCCTTGTAGTCGCAGGTAAGGTTGTAACAATAGTAACAGCAATAGGGAGCCGGATATTGTGACAAATCATGTAACATTCACCTGAAAAGGAAATGTCAGTAAACAAGCTGGAAACAATACAAGGTAGTCTGATACCCATCGTGCAGCTCAAAATCAAAGATCACTACTGAAATTGTCCAAAGGTAGGAAAATATCTAAGGAATCCATGGACTTCAGGAAAGTGACGCATAACTACACTTAAGTAATACCAAGAGGGACTGCTGGTGGCCCATATGAGACGAGAGGCCACTCTTACACCCCTTGTAACAGTCCCTGTGCCCCTTATGACCAAGCATCTGAGTTCTTGAGCATGCAACAATTTTACAGCCTCAATATTAGCTGACGAATGAGTCAGTCAGCAGTGTAATTGTGATGTCAGAGGGGGCATTCAGTACAGACATATGTAGGTGATGACAGAACTATGTTGCAGAGGGGCACAGTGAAAAATAAGGGGTATAAGCCACACTTGGTCAGTTGCCTGGGCTGTGGTTAAGATCCACTGTCAGGACAATGCATTCCAGTGCATGGGAGGATACAGTACCTAGGTGGATGGAGCCTCAGTGAGAAAAATCTCAGGTCCATATAGGGCTGCAGTGTCCCAAAATGAAGGGTAGAAAAAAAATATCCTGCTTGCTGCCAGTATAAAGTCCATGGAAAGTCACAGCAAGGTGTGCCATGTGTGGCAGCATTTCTCAGGAGGAGAGGGAGGGTAAATGGGAATTGAGAGCATGAGTCCTGGAGCTGGTCTGACCTGACACCCTTCACGATCATTATTGTGTACCACACAAACAGACTCTGTAGCCACCGAAAACACTCCCTTCCAATTCCCCATCCAGAAGACTAGAATAAGCAACTATAGATCAGCGCTCACTGTTCAGCCAGAAAGAGAGAGACCCTCCAACAGCAAAGGCAGTGGCTGTGTTTCTGGCACCAGCCTAGAGTTTGCAGGGTATGCCCCCTTAATAGGAGTTTGCATTAGTGGTACAGCTTCAGCAATGGTGGAGGCCCAGGATTTAATGTGTGCTTGATCTAAAGTGGGCCAGTCTTGGTACAGGATATCACACAGTACTGGAGGGCCTGTGGATCCCACTGCAGTCTGAGGTGATTGAGACAGAGGTGAAGCAGTGCTCAGTACAGCATATCTGTTTTTTAACAAAATGGGAGCCAAGCCATCTGAGGAGCCCTACAATCCATCATCCTGACTATGGTTGTGAGATTGAAGCTGCAGGGTCCTCTCTTCTGTCACTGATGATTCATGTGACGTTTGCAGCTTCAGGAAGTGAGTGACCAGACTTTGGAATCCCCTAGACCATCTGTTGCTCAGCCGAGCTCAAGGGTGGTGTGCTGGTGTCCATGACCTCAGGAGTCTCCCACGGATACTGATGGGGGTCCCCTGTGGTTTGCTGCTCAAAGTCTTCAGTGCCTTGGGCCATATGTTGTGTAGGAAATCCATCATGGCATCTAGAGTAGAAAAAGGTGGTGGACCCCATTATATACTACTTGCATGGTTGTGTTCCTCATTGAGAATTGTTGCCTAAATGTTGTGGTGTCCGTGTGGCTCAGTTGGTAGCACATCTGCCTCTGGACCAGAAGGTAGTGGGTTCTCATCCCCCAATGGGATTGGACTCATACCTAACACACTGGCATCCGAGTCCAGTATTAGGGGGTTACTGTATTGCTGGGGTGTGCTGTCCTTTGGATGGAGACGTTAAACTGAGGTCCTTCTACCCATCCCGGTGCTGTCCTGCTGAATGTCCAGGTGGAAGTAAAAAGAGTCCAGGACACTCTTTGCAAAGAGTAGGGGACATTCCCAGTGTCCTGGCCAATATTTTCCTTCCCATAAACCAGATCATGCAATTGTCCACGCTGTGTGTGGGTGCTGATGTGCAATATGGCCACCACTATACATTTAGTCACTTCACTATCAGTCTAGCATTGCTTGTAAAGTGCTTTGGGATACACTGTCTATGAAAAGCACTATATAAGATGCTGATTTTTCTTCTCCTAATTTTGTTCATAAGATACCTGGCTTCAGTGTAGTCCCATCTCTTAGAGAAGAGGTTCTTTGAAAAGTCCTGGTGCATGTGGACCTCATGGTCCTCCCAGTACAAGTGCCCAGCTCTTGGGATCTTCAGAGGGTGGCTTCTTTGGAGGCAATATTAAGGAAGCAAACTAGTATCTGTCTAGGGTGCTCACCTTTCTTGGATTGCAGTGCTAGGGAGTAGTGTGCCCGTGCGATATTGAAGCACTGGTCCTCTTTTAACTGGAGTACCACTGAAGATGCATGCTGTGTACCTTAGTTCTACCTGCTCAGGAAAACCCACAAACCAGATTGTTCCTGTGGCTGAAGTTTTCAAGGTCATCTACCTTTTCCTGGAGCTAATGGATAGGGCAGCTGTGATCCCTGAGTGTTTCTTGCATTTCCTTACTTGCCACCTCATAAGAAGTTGCCACCTTCCTGATGTGATATACCCTGAAATCCAGGTCCACCACTATCTTTGTGTTTTGGAGTGAGGTTGCCTTTATCTCCCCCAGTTCTTGCAGTATAGGAGAAAACATCACCATGATTATTTTTCCATTGAGGGTCTCCATCCTGTCTATTCACAAACTGAATCATTAATACTGAGCTACTGTGAGGAAAGGTTTAACAGAGACATCCCTGGCTAGGCAGCACCAATTTAAAAACTATTTCCTCAAGACAGAAGCTGTCATGAAAGACTACTTCCTGGGTGTTATTTGGCATCAAAGTGCACACAATGAAGGGGAGATTAAATTAGATTGAGTAGAGACTGGAGAGGAGTGAGAGAGTTCAAATTAAAGCAGCAGTGCAGTGGAATTGGGCAAGAATGTGATCCTACCTTTTTTAGACCATAAAAGATTCTATGCACCTTCCAGTTTTATTTGGTGGTACACTTTTCTAATTCCATCAAAACTTGAGTATTTTATAAATGTTTTAATTGTTTTTTTTTTCAAGAACAAAAAAGATGGCTGCCCCATTTTGCATAGAAATAGCACGGTAGACCTGGCAAGGGTTAGGATAAAAAAAAATTAAAACTGACTCTTGTTGCGCAGCATATGAGGTACATAGATAACTATACTTGACAGATGTGCTAGCATTTTTCTTAATTGTAGCTGAAACTAGTTTTCTGGAAAAACATTTTTCACTGCACTGCTGCTTTAACTAACCATCTCAGATGGGGCCAAACCATGCCCCCACTATGTATGCATTTTGACAGGCTTGTCATAGAATCATGTAGGCACTTACCATTGTATTCAGGTTTTTGTTTTCCCAAAAAGTCAATATTCTATTAGTACATCAACTGTCCAGTGCCATATTTCTTGTTGTAGAGGCCAAGCTGGAGACAACACAAATGACAACCTGTGGGATTCAAGTTTCAATAGAAAACACAGAAAAAATGGCACTTTCCTTCCAGCTGGTTTCTGTGGAATGCTTTCTGGTGTACAGCCCTATGAATCAGAATTGCTGCAGTGTGCACAAACATTCTATACCTCTCAAACAAATCTAACATCCAGGTGAAAGACGGAAGATTCCTGTGGAAGACTTTGCTTCAGTTACCTTATACAAAGCTGATTTGGCTCACAGAACAAAATAATGGAGCTGTAAAGTGGCTTAGTCAACATAGAGCTGTGCATAATCATTCCCAGTGCTTTCAGAGGCAAAGTCTGCCAAAGCAAGAAATATTTGGTACTGCTGAGAGGGTAGAATGAAATGTCTGCAACCTGATTAAGGTCATAAAGAGAATGAACATTACATTGAAAACTAAACAGTTAATTAAATAATGTGTAGGAATACCAAAATTCAGAGGAAGTTGAAAAATATTTCTATTAAAAATATTTTAAGACTGTTATGTATTGATACAAAAAAATAGTATTGATAAGTCTATTGTTACAAAAAATAGTACCAGTACCTATGTATTTGTCATTTTTTGACTGTGTCACAATTAAGAAACATGTATTGATGACATACTGAAAAAGCAGGTTTAAATAATATTAATATATACAGAATAATATCAACACATAGAAACAATATCATCCAAGCTTATTCTTAATGTCTGAACTCCAAGCTTTAATTTTTTTAACATTAAGTTTCTAGACTCAACAGTTTGAAAGACCTTTCAAAAGATCTTGGCCTAGATTCACAAAAAATCGCAAAGGCAATGCAAAGTTTTGCATAGTGCTTTGCAATAGCCCAGGTGTTAGAAAATGCTATTCACAGATGGATAGCATACCACACTATCCTACTGTGGATAGGGCTAGGACGAGTCAGTGGTAACACCATTACCGCTATCTCTAGTACCACTAGTACCTTCATGACCTGCATGGTCCCCAATGAATAGTGCAGGTGCACTCTCAGTATGCAGAAAAGCAGCCATGTAAATGAGCCCATGCATGCAAAGTACTAGGTGTCCATTCGCATGCTCATTAATGGCCCATTTACATGTACCATAACTGACTTTAGCATGCCACCTCTGCTGATCTCTGGCCCAAGTAAAACAAAAGAATACTCCCTGGTGCCAGTGGATCCCCCACTATGATCGCCAATCACCAGACCAGAAAAAAAGGATAGCTCCTAGTGACTAGTGGTACCCCCACTCGTGATCACATATTGCAAGCCCGATGGAAACAGAATAGTCTCTGGTGGATATAGGTCCCTTCCCTCACCCGATCACCCACCTGACATAAACAAAAGGTGTCCCTGGTGTCCAATGACCCCTACCACCACCTGATCACCCACCCAATATGAAATACGATGTCCCTGATGGCTAGTGGTCCCTTCCCCCACTGAGCCCTCTCCTCACATCTAAATCAATATTCCCTGGTTCCTATTGGTCCCCCCTCACTGGTTGCAGGACCAATATAAAATGTAGATATTCCTGGGTGGTCTAGTGGACTAGAAATAAAATGCATATATAAAAAAATTGTTTTGGTGAATGGGCCCCTTATTCCAATCTGTTCACGATCACTAGTCATCTTTGTAACTAGAAGCTATGGAGACATGAAACTCACAGCTTAAATAACGCTACCAACAGATCTTGACATATGTTAGAGATAAAGGTTCTTTCCTGGAGTAGTCATGTCATTTAATAATTTAAGGTACCATGCCTGAGCATTGGTATAGTCTGATATTATTCATTATTTTAAAAGAAAAACTCATCTGCTTATTAACAGTTTAACTATTTCTTCTTTGATTTGTATATATTGGTCAACCTGTACAGAAAAGATGTTGTCTAATCTTTTATGCTAAACTCTGAGGTTCTTAGTCAAAAATATTTAGTCTTTTTATTATAAGTCTTACCCATATATTGGCTGGGTACCACATGCCTCACACTGTTCAGTTCTTCTATGAGCACTGGGCAGCTGAAAAGCAGCTTTTTATATAGTAGAGAACAGCCAGAGTCTGGCATTCCCATTGTGCTGTGGTGGTGATATGTGTGATGTGACTTACATGTCCGTGCATGTCTGAGAACCATGCACACTTGGCTGGGAATCACACTTGCACTCATAGCAGCACCTAGAGGCACTAAATGTACATACAGTAGGTGTCTATTTTGTCAGCTATTCACGTTAGATCCAGTTAGGATCATGGAGGCTCGACACAGTTTTTTAATGGTTGTGGGAATTTATTTAAAAGTCACTGATACCTGGAAGGTTAAGCTCATCTTCTGAAATAAATATTAGAAAAGTCCACAATACATTACCCACTGTTTGGAACAGTTAAAGTAAAATTAGCCCTTTCTTGTTTACTTGAAAGGAAAAGGAACACAGCAGGAGAAAATTACAAAAATAGATTGGAACCGAATTATAATATTACAGTGGCCCTAAAAGGCAGAATGGAAGGAAAGGATTGGGGGAAGGGCTGGTGACTAGAAATATAGAAGAAACTGTAGAAAGAAAAGGGTTGGGGAAGGAAGAGTAATAGGGTACAGAAGAAAAGTGCAGATGATTAAAAAGGGAAGAGGGGAGAATAAGAGAAGGTGGGAAAAAAGGGGAAAAGAAATTGGGAGCAGGATCTAGTAAAAGAGGAAAGGGGTTGGTGGTAGGAGAGGCAGAGGAAAAAGGGGAAGAAAAGGTTATATTTAAATACGTAATAAGCAATACTAGTATCTCAAAAGCTAAAGGATAGGCATCCAATCTATTCCTTTATTCAGTCCATAAACTGGATTAGTGGACTGAAAACAGTCACTATAAAAAGCTTTTCTAGTCAAACGTTTTCTACCAGAATCTTCGCCCTTCATCTATCTTTTTCCACCATTTCAATTCTATAAAAAAATCAGTGTTGGTAACTGGTGTTTTTGTTCTGTGAAGTGCCTTGGCAAAGGACAAGTTAAATCCTCTCTCCTGATATATCCTTTATGTTCCTCAGTCCTGGTTTTTAGTTGTCTGCTTGTTTTACCAATATAGATCTTCTCACAGGGGCACTTTAAAGCATAAATTACCCCACTTGTCTGACATGTAATGAATTCTTTAATTTCCAAATCTCCTTCTCTGTTAACATTTCTGATCTTTCTGAGTGTGTATGTATTGTTACAACATATACATTTACCACAAGGTTAATTATCTTTTAAATCCATACTTGGGGAAAAAAAAGGTACTGTCATTTTTTGGGATCTTGTTGTCCACATGTGTTAATCTGTTGTCATAAAAAGTGTCTTACATGTCATAGTCAAAATTATTCTGATTGTATTTTCTTCCTTATTTTGTTTAGCAGTTCTCAGTAAATCTGCACTATCCTATAACATTGGCAGTTCCATAATATAAAACTACAAAAAAGCCTTTAATCAAGTTGCAATTAAAACCTAGAATAGTCTACCTGATCATTTATGGAATATACAGAATGTACATAGTTTTACAACCTTACTGAAACATTTACTTGAGTCTGAGGCACAGTGCAATTGTAGATGAAATGTACATCTTTGGTAACAATGAAATTGAAACTGTATTTTTAGTATGTGACATGATTTTACTGTATATATTATTTTTACTATTTTAGCTAAGATGTTGTTATATTTTAAATTGTGTTTGCTAATTGTAGTTTTCTACATTTTTGTTTTTGTTTTTAATGTATTTTATATTTTGCTGTATGATGTCAACCCGTGTCAAGCCTGTAGAAAGGGTCAAGTGGCCCAATGCTTTTTTACCAGGTAAACACATTTTTAAATAAAACAAAAAAAATCCTTACCTTGACCTCTTTCTATGGCTTTCGTTGTGGTCCTTTGTGAATAACCTCATTCTTTGAACTGCTTTCCATATCCTTCACGGCCTCTTTATAATTTGAATCCTCACTTGAATGTCTCTTAGTTCTAAGGAACTTACTATAAGGTATAAACTGTTTTGATTTTGGGGCGGGGGGCGGTGATAGCCATGAACCTGTAAGATGGCATGCCTGTCTGTCTCCTTTCTATGTAATTTTGTATAGAATTTACCCCCACCCAATGTATATAAAAAGATCCAAAAATGAAATCTGTTCCTTGTCTTGATTTTTCACAAAAAAACAAATGGTCAGTTCTAGTGTTTAGATACTGTAAGTATGAAATTCCTCCAACTCATCTTCTGTACTAAACCAGATGACAAAAATATTGTCTATAAAGCACTTCCACAGTGCCAACTCTCTGTAAAAAGGGTTCTTTTGATGTATGAAGCATCTTTCAAAAAGTCCATAAACAGGTTAGCACAAGATGGTGTCATGCTTGAACCCATGGCTATTCCCTTATCTCTACAAAAAAATCATTTCAAATCTGAAATAATTTTGAGAGAAGACCAACACTGCAAATTGAATCAACAATTCATTGAGAGGTATTGTATAATGTCTGTCCATTAGTAATGTTTCTCTGAGGGATTTCACCCCAAGTCATGAGCAATTGAGGTATAAGGATCTTTCACATTACAAGTTACTAAGATACAATTTTCTAAATGTACTATATCCTGCTTAATTTGATCCAAAATATTAATCATATGTGTACTATCTCTAAGAAATGATTTTGTGGTCTCTACTTTATTCCTTATGTGGTGATCTACAAAGATAGAAAGTGGCACTGGCCAATACTTCTGTATGTTTTTCCCAGTTTGACGTATACTGTTTCTCTTATAGAAATAGCAAGAAATTAAGATTAGAGACATATACCCTGTACAAGGGGATGTCCCAGTCAGGTGTAGCATTTTGTCTTTAACTTTGAAAAAAAAATTGAAATATTTAAATTATGCTATGTTTCAAACATTTTTAAAAGATACCTGTTCTGTATATTTAGGATAGAATTATGATATTGGTGGATGGAATTGCAAACAAAACAACTTGTTAGAGGAAATACTCTGAGCACTTTATGTAAGTTCAGCTCTTCAAATATGGATTTAATTAAGAATATTTACTTGTTTTGAATAGTTATTTGTTACAACATTTTTCTGACATGTTTATACAAAACTACCAGTTTCTCTGATGATGGGATATTTTCCCTGAAATGTAGGAATTTTGAATTTCATGTCTGGAAGTGACAAGAAAATAAAATGTATATATAAAAAAATATTGCTTTTGTGAGTAGGCCCATTATTCCAATCTGCTTGAGAGTTGGAATAGCCATGATTGGTTTGGGGACTCTTACACTTATACCTCTTTAATTTTTTCCTTTTTACTGAAGCTGACTGTGCTGAATACTGCTCCTGAGATATAAAGATGAACACAGAATAATACTTTTTCCACTATGTTAAGTGCATCTTGTCCTGCAGGCTCAAAAGGCAATGTTCTTTCTTACTGCACTACCAATCAGATTTTTGTGAGAAAGTTACCATCTAACATAGCCGCATGCTGCTCATGATCTTGAGCCCTATGCCTGAGCACAGTAACAGTAGCACAAATGAACCCATAATGGAAGCCAGTCACATGCAAACTGTGTACATATTATCAACTACTAGCTAGCCTTATCTGAGCCTCATGTTATAGCAATACAAAATGCGCCATGAAATACAATGAAATGGTCTATATGTTCATGCATATCACCTTTCCCAGCCAAAGACCTATTTCAGTCATTGAAGCCCATCCCATCCTGTTGTATGATTTTGGAACTTTGGAACTCATCCTTGACCACTTCTGCCTCATACAGTAAGGAATGTATCCCCTCTCTTTCCCCATTTACTCCTAGTCCCCTCTCCTCTCCATCTTAGTATTGATGCCCCCCACATCCTTTATCTTTAACTCTCTCTCAGAACCTTTCCCTCTTCCAGAATACTTTACCTGTTTATAGTATTTCTGACACCATTATGCTTCTCACAACTTTTCTGATACTGCTGTCAGGTGATGTGGAGATAAATCCTGTTCCCCCTTCTTCCTATCCCTATTCCTTCCTAAAGGGTTCACTGTTTGTCATATTTTTTTTTATTTTATTTTATTTATTTCTAGGAAGTACCTTTGAGCCAAAGACTCTTTTACAGAGGTTCCACATTGTAGTAATACATGGGCATAACATCATTTACAATGGTGACAGCTACATAAGCAGATACAAGGAGGTTCCATGCCTAGAAAGACATGAATACATCAGGTTACAGAGGTCACATAATTACAATAACAGGGAGTACACAAGTAAAAATATACAGACACATAATTTAAAGCAGGCTAGGTTGACAGGTTGTTAAGTAAACACCTTGAGAATCTACAGGATATGGAGCAAATCAGGTAGGGAACAGAGGATGATATGGTCTGTAAAATAATTAACTAATACTATATGCAAGGAGGCGAGAACTTGATGGGCAGCAATTCTTTTGTCTTAAGTGCTAAAGAGTGTAGTCATAAAGGAAGCAAACTCACTGGGGGGGCGCTGAGGCAGGGACATGGAACCTACTAGGTGAGTGTTAGTTAGCAAGAAGAGAGGAAAAGCAAGGGTGCAGGTTAGAATAAGGGTAGCAGGAAAGAGCAGGGAAGAGTGTGGGGGAGTTCAGGTCTCACAGTAACAGTTCCTGTTTGTGGTGAGGGCCACTTGGAGTTTATCTTTAAAGGGGCCTATTTTGTCCTCTTTTGTGATGCCTAGGTCAAGTGCATTAAGCCAAAGTGGTGCCCAGTATTTGTAGGACCGTTGACTTTGTGTGGTTCTATGGAAAGAGATGCAGAGAGCTGAGTTGTTTGTACCCCTAGTGCATTCTGATGGAATTATGTCAGCTAAGGAGGCTTTGCAGGCTTGGGGTGGTAAGTCCTAGCATGAACTTCTTGGAGAACATGTATACTTTATACTGGAGGCAACTGTCAAGGTTGAGCCATTTTGTTTGAGTGTACAACTCACAAGTGTGAGTGAGATGGGGTACACCTAGGACTAATAAACACACTTTGTTTAGTGTTATTTTGATACATTTCAACGCAGTTTCGGAGGTAGCCCCATATACCGCTAGACCATAGTCTATCACTGAAAGGACTGAGCTATTTACAGCAGTTTTGAGTGCCTCAGAAGTCAGGCCTTTTCAGTGTCTGTACAGTAATCCTAGTTTTGCATTTGATGACTTTGCACTGTGTCTATGTGTTGGTTAAACGAGAGGGTGCAGTCCAGTGTCAGTCCTAGGTATTTAAATGTTAGAACCATCTCCAGGGAAGTATTTTGATTGTTATGAATGCAAAGTTGGTGAGTGCTGTGTTTGTTATGTGATGATGCGAATAACATAGTCTTAGTTTTTTTATAATTAAGGTGCAGTTTTGATTGAAGGAGCCAGTGCTCAGCCAAGGTGAAATTAGCCTGCATTTGCTTTTCCAGTATGTAGTGGTCAGAATTATATGAATATAGGACCGCATCATCTGCATACAGTAGTAGCTGGTCATTTACTAATTGAGGGAGGTTGTTTAAGAACAGGCTGAACAGTAGAGGGCCAAGGATAGAGCCTTGAGGAACACTTGTGTTAACACTAAGGTTGTCAGAGAAGGTGTCCAGGATTTTCCCTTTTTGGACTCTTCCAGAGAGGTAGCTTCTGAACTATGCTACTGTTGCAGGGGAGAGGCCGGTATTGGAGAGCTGATCCAGGAGCAGATTGTGATTGACGGTGTCTAAGGCCTTGATGAGATCAATATATGTTGTCCCACCAAGAGCCCTCTGCCTAGAGCATTATGGATAAAGCTGGTAAACCCCATTACAGCGGTTGTGGTACGGTGTTGTTTTCAAAATCCATATTGTTGCTGACATTGTAAATGATACTTGTCTAGATATTCCATCAGTTGGCCACTTACAGTTCACTCCAGGGCCTTGGAGAGTGGAGGAAGGATAGATATTGGGTGGTAATTTGTAGAATTGGCCCTATCACCACTTTTGTAAACAGGGGTAACCACAGCCACCTTTCAGATCTGCGGGAATTTGCCTGATATCAAGGAGAGATTTAAGATTTTGGTGAGGGGTTTGAGAGTTATGTTCAGGATTAGCCTAACTAGTTTTAGATCAAGTTGATCAGAGCTAGTTCTGGAATTACCTAGCGCTTTTAAGATGTACTTTTTTGCTTCCATAAAGGTGATAGCTCTAAAGTAGAAAGGCCGGTGGGAGTTTGATTGGGTCCTCGAGCTTTGTTCGGTGCAAGTATCTGATTGGTGTTGAAGGAAGCTAGGGTGCAACACTCCACTAAGGTCAGTAAAAGCTTTGTTGAAGACATTTGCTATGCAACTGTGATCCTGCATAGGCTGGCTCTTAATATTCAGGAAGGTGGGGGGGAGTTTTATTAGGTTTAGCGGTTAGGGACTTGATGTTCTCCCAGAACTGTCTACTGTCACCATGAGTTTGTCAGCTCATTTTTAAAGTGAGTGTTTTTGGCCTTGCGAATAGCCCAGGTGCATTTATTCCATGCAGCTCTGTAGTTCTGGTAGTCTGTCTGGGTACTGGAGTTTCTTGCTTTGTACGACAAGTCATCTCTATTTTTCATGAGGGCTAGTAGCTGTGCTGTGATTCAGGGGCTGTCATAGTCTCAGATCCTTCCAAATCATGAGTCTACTCCTGAAGCTTGATGGGCTAAGGCTGTGGGCCATACACCAAAAACCTGATGTCCTGATCATTACTGAAACCTGTCTCTGTGCCCAAATCAGTGATGTAGAAATTTGACACTATGCTTAGCATGGGAAGTGTGGTGGTAGAGTTCATCTATGCATGTACATGCACAGCCTTACCTTCTATGTTATGTAATGTTCTGCTGCCCCTTTTCTATTGAACTCCTCCTATGATGGCTTTCTTTCCCCTGTTCACTTCCATTTTCATTAGTGGCATTTAGTCCTCACCTAATGCTAAGCCTGAAATCTGTCCTGCCAGTCTCCATAACTCATTGTCTTATTGACTGTGTAGTGTCCATACACTCCCACCTCATTATTTCTGCTGGTACCCTACTAAATGCTTTCCGTGACCATCACACGCTGTAGTGCTCCTGTAAGATCTGCTGCATTAAAGTCCCACCAAAGTTTATCTGGTCTAGGCTGCTCAAGTTTCTTGACCTCCCATCTCTGTTATAGGACCCAAGGGTCACTGACTGACTGGTGTGCCCTACCATTTGCTATGGATAGAGATGTTGCTCGAACTCTTCCCTATTCAAATTCATTGCACATGGGATGCACAGGTCCTTCTCAAGAGATATTGTGTTGGAGGATCTCAGCTTCCCTGGAACTTTGTAGATGTTGACCTGCTCAAAGCTTGTGATTCTGCTTGGAATCTCTATAAAATCTCAAGTTCTCCTGAGAATGTTTTGAAATACAGACAACTATGTAGTGCCAGCACTAGGGCCACCAGGGAAGCTGAATGAATTTTATTTGCCTACACATGCAGAACAACCTTACATCCCCTGATAGGTTCTGGAAAGTTATTTACTCCTTTCTTGACTTCCTTCCCATTCTATCTGCCTGCCCACCCCATCCTCAAACTAGGAAACTCACCTATCTCTAACCCTACTGAGGTTGCTAACACCTTTAGCAATTTTTTTAATTGGCACAAGCATTCAGCCTAGGCTGAAAATTATGTAGACTATAAGCACAAAACCAAAGAAAATCAATCAGGGGATATTAAATTATGATACCCAATTAATCTTTATTTTCCACAAAAAAATTGTACCACACTATCCAAGACACATTGCCTAAGTGTAAACAATTACAGAAATTCATAAAGGTTTCTTTGAACAGGACCTCAATTTTCATGGCTCAATTGTCTAATCCATGTAGGTTTCCTAAAACGATTTGTCCTTAAAGATAACTACATTTTGAAGATAGGAACTGAGTTGCTATCATAGCAATTGCTGATAATTGCAATCTCTATGCATCTTAGAAAGAGTCACAGCTCAAACAGTATTGAGTTTGATGCCTGGTGACACTCCTCAAGAGGGTTGGGAACTTGGGTTATATTTAATTGTGAGTGAAGTGAAGAAACTTTGCTTCATGTAGTTCTTTGCAATATTTCCCTACTTTGCAAAATCCTACAAAATGCAAAGTTGCAGTTCACAAACCTTTCCCCAATCCATATAGTATTCCATCTCGCCCTCCTCCCCCACTCATAAACAACCTGGCAATTCCCCAAAATATACCCCCTTCTCTTAGTTCACTCAGCACCCTATCCCAAGATCCTCCCCCAGTTACTCACACATGCTTGGTAATTGAATAAAATACCACTAGTTTCACTCCAGCCCACTGTGCACCCTACACCCCTCTCCTAGTCACCCACAGAACCAGTCACACAGTAAAATGACTAAAGAATATAAAGAAAGACAATTTTGTAGATTGACCAGATCAAATCATTCTGGTTCCACCTTGACTGACTGCTGTAAATTCTGAAAAGAAAATTAGATATAATGTGGGGCTATTCATCATGGGGAAGTGATGAATAATTGAGTGAGGCAAGGGTAAACTGCCATGATAATAAATAACTTCCTCAGTAGTCAGCTAAGAAGTCAGAGGGCAATGCCTATGGGATGATGATGAAGAGTAGAAGTTATGGGAGAGGTTCAGGCTGATTGGAAGGCACTGATGAGCATACTAGAATTTCTTAGTAAGTATCTGGAGTGTGTGACTCTAGGAAAATCCCAATAGCCCACAATGCATGTTAGAGCTTTTATAATTTCCGATAAGATGTTTTCTGGGACTGCCTTTCTCCATTATCAAGTGCAGTCCTCTGTTACTGTACATAGCAGTGGAGGACAACAGACCAGCAAACAAAAGATCAGAGATTATATAAAGTCTAAGATGTGCTGTAGGCTATTGAGTAAAGTCACTGCTGCCTAATGCTCTCATGTCATCTGCCAGGAATTCTGGAATTTGTAGTAACAGAGGACATTAGTCTACAACTAAGCAAAAATAGTCTGATACAATCTATTATACTACAGTGAACAGTACTTAAACCAAAATGTTTTTGCAAACAAAGTGCACATTTTAAGGGGCTGCAGGGTACTCACAACATGCTATAGGTAATATTGGACAACCTAGATGAGTCATAAGGCCTTTTTCTGCTATCATTGAATACAGTATGTTGCTATGTCACCACAAGCAAAAAAGTGTTTTTTTTCTGGTTGTTTAAATTTATTTTCCCTTTTTAATGTTTTTTGTTTTCATTACCATTTGGTCATCTCTAGTTGCCTTTCTTTTGGGAGCCACACAGAAACAGTGGTTAGGAGTACAGTAGTCTAAAACTTATTTTGGCAGCATCCATATTCGGTGTGTGTTGGAGCATTGCTCCATGGCAGCACCAAACTCTGTTTTGAGCAGCCATTTTAAAGATGCAGTGGGGTCTGTTGCTCCCTTTAAAAATGTGGGATTCTGTACCACTATTGCAGAATATAGGTAGACCAGGAATGTATACTTATGTACAGTGGGGTTAAGGGGTATATCTTTGCCAGATGGGCATAGCCTATGCTATGTTTCTTTGCCAATACCTGTGTACTGCAACACACCATGCATGGGAGTCACCTACTGTATATTGGGACAACTGAAAAAAAAAAGGTATACATTTTTTAATTGAATAGTCTTGATCATTTAAACACTTCTACTGAGAAGTAGGAGGCAGTCTAGATAGATGCTTTAGCCTCCATCTGCCTATTGACCCTAGCATGACCCTAGAATGACCCTAGTTTGCTGGTTAAGGCAATTTTTGCTGAGGAGGTTGCCTGCATTTGGGATTTGCACAGAGACATTTAACAGATAATAGGAAAAACAATATGGCTGTAACTGTTCTACAAGTGCTTCCTGCATTATGTGATGTTAAATAGCAATTAATTTGCCTTGCCACGAGAAGCGTGGCAGCTTGGATTCAATGCAAAGAAGTGCAAAATAATGCACCTTGGAAACAAAAACCCAGGGGAAGATTACACAATTATGGGGGTAATAACACAACAAAAATGAAAAGGGGCCTGGGGGTAATCATATCAGATTACCTTAAGGTTGGCAAGCAATGTGAGAAGGCAGTAGGAAGGGCTGGGGGAATACTGGGATGTATACGGGGAGACATCACCAACAGAAAACAGGAAGTTGTTATCCCTCTGTACAGACAGTCGGTGAGACCCCATCTGGAGTACTGCATCCAGTTCTGGAGACCCCATCTCCACAAGGACATAAACAGGATGGAGGCAGTCCAGAGGAGGGCACCTGAAATGGTGTAGGGTCTGCAAGAGAAGCCATATAAGGAGAGACTAAAGGAGCTTAATATGTATACCCTTGAGAAAAGGAGGGGGGAGGCATGATAGAAACTTTTAAGTACCTAAGTGGAATCAACAAAGTCCAAGAAGGTACCATCTTTCAGAAAAGAGATGTTCAAGAACAAGTGGACACAATTTGAAGATAGAGTGGGGATGGCTCAGGGGCAATGTGAGGAAGTATTTTTTTACAGAGAGGGTGGTGGATGCATGGAACAGCCTTCCTGAGGAGGTTGTGGGGTCTAAAACTGTGGGAGAATTCAAGAATGCATGGGACAGACATAAAGCAATTCTTGTGGGGGGTAGGAAGAAATAGGCTGTTGGTTACCTAGGATCTGCAGCTCATCCTGTAGGTAGGGAAATGGGTAGACTAGGTCGGCCAAGCGGTCCTTATCTGCCATCAAAGTCTATGTTTCTGTGTTTCTTGCCTCTGAATATGGCCAATGTGTCTCCCCAATCTGACTCTGTATCACTGCAAGCTCCATAGCTGCAGATTTACTAGCAATGTCACAAGGCATAAATTACTGTAGAGCAATAGACTCTAGTGCACAACACTTCTTAGGTACTTTAAAAAAGGATTTCTTCCATTATGGGGCTTATTTAATTGTTTCTGTGTCATCATGGCCCTTAGTGGCAGAGGAACACAAAACATGGAGAGTTGTTAATGAAACCATGATCAGGTATGCCTGACTGTATGTTTTGATGCATTACAGGGTGGGATGGCTGTAGACATTACAGGATGTTTGGGTGAAGGGGAGGGTAAGCTGCCAGGTGTGATTCATTCCCATAGCCTGCAGAACTGTGATTCACATGACAGGACCACAGCTGGGATGTGAGCCTGGTGACAACACCTCAAGGAGGCCAGTTTCATGGAAAAAACTGCTGTGATTCAAATAGAGGCATCTTTTATTTATTCAGATGTGTTAACAATTTTCACTCATAGGATGCCCTACTGCTTGGCATGAGTCATGTTCTAATGTGTAATGCATCTCCTGTTGACTAATTTTGGTCTGACTATTTCGAATGGTACAAAGCAGCTGCCTTACTTTCACGGAGCAGAAAATGACTGCAGGTTCTAAAATACTGTAAAGCATGCTGTTAACATATCTCCATTTACATGTGCATTCAAGCTCATTCAACTAGGAGTATTGGAAAATGTTTTCCATGGAAAAAGGTCCAAATAATTATCATCCCTGGTAAGAAAGAAGTCTACCAGCTACAAATTAAAGCCATTCAGTACAAGCTGGCTGGCTCTTTTTTTCATTTCTAAAATTATGTTTTTATCTATTGCAAATGACTAGGCTCATGCTGTAACTGGGAGCATACAATATCAACAGCCTACATTAAGCTCTAGGCACACTGAACACATGATACTACTTTAGGCTTTGCCAAACGTACAAGGTCATGATAGCTGGTAGAATGTCAGATGGATCTGCTTGAATTGTTTGATGTTTTTAACATGCCATTAATGGCACCCTGAGTACACAGAAGAAACTTTGGTAAAGCATAACAGTTAGAAGTATCTTCCTATGTGTCATATGCATAAACTGTATATAATATACATATATAAACATATATAGTCATATATATATATATATATATATATATACACACATATACACACACACACACATAAATATATATGCAGTATATCTACTGTATAACAAAAAAAGGTGCTGTGTCAGCATGTGGTCTAAAAGCAAAACAAAATGGTTATATTAAAAGCACATTGAAAATAGAAAATGGAATTAAAAATCTATGTTTTGACCTTAGGACTTCTTCAGGAAATAGCTAAAAGAGGAAACAAACAAAGTTAGTGTTGAGGGGAAGTAAATTTAGGGATATATATATATATATATATATATATATATATATACATATATGTATATATATATGTGTGTGGGTAAAAAAAGGGGAGGCACAGGGAAAAGAAGTGATAAAAGGCAAGATTAAGAGAGAATCTGTGAAACAAAAATATGATGATGGGAAAGCATAATAGGAGTGAAAGAGCTAGAGAAGTCCCCAGGTGGGGGCTAATTAACAGGGCCTAGTAAGAAGGCTGAAAGGTGACAAATGTGTGGGAAGGAGACAGAGATGGAGACATACGGTGAAAATGAAAAATAAATTAAATGAGTATAAATATAAATAGACTTCAGGGAAAAAACGGGGTGGCTGAAAGATGTTAGTGGAAAATAAGTCTATCATTTAAACCAGAGGGCTGCTGGGAGCCAAGGTGGATGATCAGCTTTGCTTCCATGTTTTTTCTATGGTCAGAATCCCAGAAGCCCTACTGAAGGACACAAACAGAAAGGTTATTGACACTGTGGTCCCTGGAGATAAAGTGGTATACAATGGGTTTAGCAGTGTCACCATTCCTGACTGCTTTGTAATGTTCCCTGAAACAGTCAGCAAGGTACCTATCAGTCTCTCCGATATAAATAGCTGTACACTTCCTGCAAAGAATACAATACACCACATTAGTGGAGGAGCATGAGAACTCCTTGGTGATGTGAAAATGACCTGTAGGCCCCTGAATTTTAGTCACACTGGAAATAAATTTGAAGGTGTAGCAGTGAATCCTGTTGCAAGGTTTGGTACATGGTAGGGAGGAACTGTTAGGAATAGGTAGGCTGCTTTTAACCAGGGGGTTCTGCAGGTTAGGTGGCCAGTGGTAGTAGGCAATAGGTGGTTCTGTAAAGGAAGCACCAATGTTAGGGTCAGTTTGCAAAATAGAAAAGTTACTGATGATGATCCTGTGAAGAGAAGGTGTGCTCTGATGGAAAGGAAGCACTAGTGGAATTCACCATTGTTCTTCCTTGACAGTATCCTTCCTGCAGGGGTCAAGGTTATGGGGCATGTTATTGATCTGGGAGAATGCTCTGTCCACCGTGCTTTTAGGGTATCCCTGTAGATAAAAAAAACTGTGCATTAGTTGGGTCTGCTCAGCAAAATTATCCTCTTCACTGCATAACCTGTGAAGTCTAAGAAACTGTGAATAAGGCAGGCCATTCTTGACATGTTTAGGATGGAAGGAACTGTGGAGGAGGAAACTGTGAGAGTCAGTGGGTTTGTAATAAACTGATGTCTTCAGACCAGTGTTCTGTACTGACAGTTGGATATCCAGAAAAGGCAGTGTAGGGGATGATACTTCACCAGTGTATTGAAGGGAAGGATGGGCCATGGTAAACTTGTCAAGGAAGACTTGAAGGGTCTCCCTAGAGCAGGAGGCGGCCCCCACACAGTACCTATGTAGCGTTTGTAGGGTTCAGGTACAGTCCCTGTGAATGAGAGAAAAAACATTCCTCCACCCAACCCACAAACAGATTAGCAAAGCTGGGACCCATCTTGGTACCCAGGGCAACTCCACTGACCTGCTGAAAAAAACTGTTAAACATAGAAACATAGACTTTGACGGCAGATAAGGACAGCTTGGCCCATCTAGTCTGCCCATTTCCCTACCTACAGGATAGGCCACAGATCCTAGTTAACCAACAGCCTATTTCTTCCTACCCCCCACAAGAATTGCCTTATGTCTGTCCCATGCATTCTTGAATTCTCCCACAGTTTTAGACCCTACAACCTCCTCAGGAAGGCTGTTCCATGCATCCACTACCCTCTCTGTGAAATAATACTTCCTCACATTGCCCCTGAACCTCCCTCCTTCTATCTTTAAATTGTGTCCCCTTGTTCTTGCAAGTCTCTTTTTCTGAAAGATGCTACCCTCTTGGACTTTGTTAATTCCACTGAGGTACTTAAAAGTTTCTATCATGTCCCCTCTTCCTTCTTTCCTCAAGGGTATACATATTAAGCTCCTTTAGTCTCTCCTCATACGGCTTCTCTTGCAGACCCTGCACCATTTTAGTTGCCCTCCTCTGACTACCTCTATCCTGTCTATGTCCTTGCAGAGATGGGGTCTCAGAACTGGACACAGTACTCCAGATGGGGTCTCACCAACTGTCTGTACAGAGGGATAACAACTTCCTGTTTTCTGCTGCTGATGCCTCTCCCTATACATCCCAGTATACCCCCAGCCCTCCCTACTGCCTTCTCACATTGCTTGCTAACCTTAAGGTCATTTGATATGATTACCCCCACGTCCCTTTCCTTTTCTGTTGTTGTTACTACCTCCCCACCCATTGTGTATTCTTCCCCTGGGTTCTTGTTTCCCAGGTGCATTATTTTGCACTTTTGCATTGAATCCTAGCTGCCATACTTCTGACCATTCCTCCAACCTTGCCAAGTCCCTTTTCATCCTTTCTACGCCTCCTTGTGTATCAACCCTGTTGCAGATCTTTGTGTCATCTGCAAAAAGGCATACTTTTCCTTCCAGTCCCTCTGCAATGTCACTGATGAAGACATTAAAAAGGACTGGATCCAATACTGAACCCTGCGGTACCCCACTAGTAACCCCTCTTTCTTCAGAGTGGACTCCATTTACAATTACCTTTTGTGTCCTGTTGTGCAGCCAATGTTTTACCCAGGCTACCACCCTGGGACCCACTCCTAGGCTGGTTAATTTGACTATTAATCTTTTGTGTATTATTAAAAGAAAAAGCATTAAGTGTGAGAACAAGTTCTGCCAGATGAGTTAGTGTGTGTGTGGGTGGCTGCTGGACTTCCCACTTATTCAAGAATTGCTGCAAAGCTGTCAGACCATCATCACTGGGGGATCACTGTGTAAATATATTTGATGTCCATGGTGAAGATGAGCTGATGAGAGTTGCTGAATCTTAACCTATCAAATAACTGGAGAGCATGGTTAGTGTCTTTAACATAGGAGGGCAGGGACTCAGTGAGGGGTCTTATATATTAATTGCAGAAAACTCCATTAATGCATCAGTTAGGGTTAATAGTACAGCAACAAAAGTTTGGAAATGTGCTGTTAGGGTTCAAAATCCTAACTTCACATCCCCCCCACACACACATGTAAGCAGGGGAAGGGCCAAGGCAACACAACCAATCAAAGCCAACCAGCATCAGGAAACAGAAGTAATGTACAATTCTTTAAATGTAGTGCAAGACACATCCATCATCATGGGTCACCAACTGTATGAGTTCTGCCACCATCATAGTGCCTTGGGGGTAGACATGTATGCTGGACAACCATGGGTGATGCCCCACAGCAAGCATTTTAGTGTTACAAACAGCAATGACAAGATTTAAGCAGATGCCTATATTTCAATAGTGAAGAAGTGATGCAACACATAGTATGTCATCCACAGATAGTTTCTTGGAAATTAGAGTTAGTGTAAGCCTACCAACAGTCATTGTATCTTTGCATTTATTTTTCTGATAGAGTGAGTCAGTCCTAATAAATGGTAGCAATAATAAAAGTAATTATTTGTATTATAGTTTACAAGTAACATGTGAAAGCAACAGCTGTGACATCCAAAGCTAACATAACATGCTGCTAATGAGTACTTCCAGGTAACACAGCCGTATAACAACATGTGGTGGTGCTAGTTTCAACCTTGAGCAGTATCTTAAAAGTAATATGTGTCATCTCTATCTGTCCTGCTACCACATGCCCATGTGGTAGCCTGCAGCAATCCAGTTGTTGAATAGTTACAGATACAAGTCAGTATCCTGAAAATTCAGACAGACTAAGTCTCATTGTATGAAGAAGATATGCCAGCAATAGTGTGTCATCATACTGTGCTGGCAGTATAGTCGATGATACTATATTTGGTTATTCATTACATAGTGTTATGTGAAATAAGTACAGTGTTGTGATTATTGTGGTTACAGATGTGACGGAGTGGTACAGTGTGTTACAATCTTGCATGTATCTTGCATATGTGTGTGTGTGGGGGGGTTGGGGGAATGTGGAATTAGGGTTTTGAACCCTAACGGCACATTTCCAAACTTTTGTTGCTGTACTATTAACCCTAACTGAGGCATTAAAGGATTTTTTTTGCAATGAATTTCCCTTCTTTTTGAGAAAGTGTAATGTAAGTGTCGTGTGTTAGTGGGAACACGGGCCCTCATGGCCCTGGGCTCCCTTCACATTGTCCATTTTTTGGCATAATGGTATGCACATGTGGGAGCACGTGCCCCCCAGGCCGTGCACTCCCACTTATACATAACTACAGAGCCATACAGCAGCCCTATAGGGCAAGGAACCCTTGTAAGACTAATTTGCTAATATCTCAGCAACCGTAGCAGCTAGGAAAAAATATTTCAGTGCTGATGTAATCATGACAGCGAGTAATTCGCACAATATAAATTGACCAAATCCATATCTTGCATTGTTTCTGAGATACAGGCACCAAAATGCACTAAAAAGGCAACCTTGTAACCTTGTAACATGGTTTTGCCAATATCTCTGTAACTGTAGCAAGTAGGAAAAAAATTGCACTGCAGGTGTCATCTATGATTTTCAAGCTTGTTTCTGCAGCTTAGCTGGGCCAGTAGCAAAAACTCCGTATCTTGTTTCATTTTTGAAATACAGGCACCGAAAGGCATCGCACGCACCACAGTGTTATCCTATGGGAAATTTCTCAACTTCAGAATGCTGTAACTTGTTGCCCCTCAAAGGTTTTACCACCAAACCACCAAAAGGCACATTTTCGTGACCAGGGCTTGCAACCCTGCAAATTTCAGCCCAAAAGACCCAACTGTTTTGTTGCAGGAGAATGGCAAGGATTTGCAATAAAAAAAAAATACTTTCGCAAATCATGAAAGTTTTGCAAAACGTAGCACGAAGGTTTCACATTTGCGAAAGTATTTCAGCTGTTTCTTTCATGATTTACAAAATTATTTTTTCCCAATTGTTTAAAAAGGCATTTCTTGGGGGTTTTACCTTCAAAGAAAGATAGGGCTGGCATCCTCAGGACCCAACTACGTAAACCCAACAGTCAGTGTTTACCTAGAGGATCCCAAATTTAAACGCCAGGCAGTTTTCAATCTCACTAACTGAAAACAAGATGGCCTAATCAAAAAAGTCAAAGGGCCATTTGCGAAAGTAAAAGTACATTTGCAAAACTTTCATGATGCACATATATTTTTCCCCCTTTGACTATAATGGGCATTTTTTTTAACAACTTTTGAACGGTTTAATATTTTTATACCAAATTTTCAAAAGGCATGTCGGTGACCTAGCCTGCATCTTCCCTGAAGTTTTGGACTGAAGAGAGAAATCATGCTGGCTCTGGGAACGAGCAAAGGAACACCAAAAAGTCAGTTTTTTGTGTTTTTTGGTGTTCTATAGCTCCACAACTGTACATCCAACCATAACACAACTTGCCAGATCCTATGTTCTATGGTACCAGACCACACATGCACAATTTCAGGCAAATCCATCTTACAGTGGCAAAGTTATTAAGGTGCAAATTTTAAGGTTTAACATTAAAGTGCTTACTCTACCCTAACTATACTGGCGCTTCCATGCCAGTATGATATATATATATATATATATATATATATATATATATATATGTAGCACAGTAGTGCTACCATAGTTAGGATTGAGGAGCCATTTAAATGTTAAACCTAAAATTTTGCACCTTAATAACTTTGCAGCTGTTCAATGGATTTGCCTGAAATTTGGAATACACGATCAAGAACTATAGATCTTGGGATCTGCCAACGTTCATACTGTTGGGATATACAACTGCAAAGTTATTAAGTTTGATCTGCATGCGAGTTTACACTTTTTTGGAATTCTTTGATCATCTCTAGAGGTCGCACGGTTTGTACGACCAGTCCGAAATCTTCAGGGAGCGTGCGGCCGGGGTCCCCAATGTGCTTTTTGAAGATTTTGAGAAAAAATATTAAACGGTTCAAAAGTTATTCAAAAAACAAGTTTCCATTATAAGTCAATGGGAAAAGTTAACAAAAAGTTCGACAGTGTCGCAAATGCAGTTTTTACTTTCGCAAATGGCCCTTTTACTGTCATGAATCTGCCATTTTGTTTTCAGTTGGTCTTCAGAAAAATGCTTGGCATTTAAATTTGGGACCCTCTAGCAACCTAATTCTTTTTGTATTCACCTAGTCGGACCCTGAGGATGCTAGGCATGTCTTTATTTTGGGGTAAAACACCCCAGCAATATGTTTTTCAGATTTCTGGAAAAAGTACTTTTGCAAAGTACTTTTGCACTTGTGACAGTGTCGAATGAATTTGCGAAAGCTTTCTCAAAGTTTGACAGTACTTTTCCAGGCTGTGCGAAAATGACAGCAATTCTTTGGCACCCTGCTGCAAAAGAACGGTTTGGTCTTTTGGGCTGAAATTTGGAGGGAACGCAGCCAACATCTCACATATGTGCCTTTCAGTATTTCAGTGAAAAAATATTACAGGCGGCAAAGTTACGGCACTCCAGATTTGACACTTTTTCTCATAGGATAACATTATAGCTTCTGCCACATTACAGGAATTCTTTGCCGCCCTACTGCAAAATAACGGTTTGGTCTTTTGGGCTGAAATTTTGAGAGAGGAAAGCCAACATCCCACAGATGTGTCTTTTGTTGATGTGGTGAAAAAATATTACAGGGATCGAAAGTTATGACACTCAAAACATCTCTTTTTTTCCCATGGGATAACATTACGGCGTTCACCGTACCTTTCAGGGCCCGTATCTCGGAAACAGTGTGAGATACAGACTTTTCATCAAAAAAATGCTTACTGGGGGCTAAGTACAATACTAGCCAGGAAATTCATAGATCATATGACATTTACGTTTTTTTTCTGCGTCATACGGTTCCTGAGATATAAGCAATTTACTATTCCAACTCCTCATTTTCTGCTCCCGAGACCCATTATTATGCACACATTCTTTGTACTCACTGTCTTTCTCTATGCAGCTTTTGGGGAAAACTAGCCTGTGCACTTACATTACTGTTACGGTTACCGCTTCTGCTTGCGGTTCCGTAATTGTTTCACTTACTGTTCCCGTCTACGGCACCATGTGCGTTACCCTTTGCGTTTCCATTGCACTTGCATTTGTGTTATTTTAACCATTTCTGTCTACAGTACTGTTTATCTTTGTGTTTCACTTTGTGTCACCATGCGCATTACCATTTATGTTTGAGGGCACCATGTTACTATGTGACAAGACATCCCGCTGCCACATTACATTCACTATTTCTCATTATACGTCTCAAAAAGAAGGGAAATTAGAGCCAAAAAAACTCCATTTAATGCATTAGTTAGGGTTGTTCCACAGCAACAAAAGTGAGGAAATTCAGTGTTAGAGTTGAAAACTACCCTTGGACCTTCCTACCCACACCCTAACCGGCACTGGGGCACGCTTGGGTTGTCGGTCAAAACCTCACCCCATTCTCCATACCGCTGCTTCTTCACACATCTGATGGGGTGAAAGTTAGCTAGCAACCCCAACGGGCACCCTGAGCCGGTTGGGTGGGTGGGGGTCCAAGGTGGCTTTCAACCTTAACACCGAATTTCTGCTTTTGCTGTCGAGAACAACCCTAACTAATGCATTAAACTGAGTTTTTTTTGCTCTGTTTTATATATATATATATATATATATATATATATATATATATATATATATACATATATAGTACAGATACACATAAAAACATAGAACATGATGGCAGATGGGGACCAGAGGTCCATCTAGCCTTCCCAGATCCTACATCCATACTCAGATACTTTTTGTAATTATCCCCTTTTTCCTAAGCTGATTTAAATCTCCTTACTGTTGTGGATTCAATGACTTCATTAGGTAGGCCATTCCACAGATCAACCACCCTTTCTGTGAAGAAAAACTTCTGCATGTTGCCTCTGAATCTACCCCCCCCCCGAATTTTCATCTTGTGGTCTCTAGTTCTCGTAGAATTACTAATGAAAAAGAGCTCCTGGGAGGGGGTCTGTTTATACCCTTTAGGTACTTGAATGTCTCAGTCATGTTCCCCCTATCTCTTCACTGCCCCAGGGAGTACATGTTGAGCTCCCTTAATCTGTGTTCGTAAGACAACTCATGGAGATCATGAATCATTTTAGTTGCCCTCCTCTGCACTGTCTCCAATCTATGTATGTCCTTCCTGAAGTAAGGCCTCCAGAACTGGATGCAGTACTCAAGGTGCGTCCTCACCAAGGACCTGTAGAGTGGCAGGATCACCTCCCTTCTTTTACCTGAGATGCCCCTACTTATGCATCCTAGCATTTTGCTGGCCCTTAATGCTGCTTTTTTGCAATGGTTGCCCACTTTTAAATCATCTGAAATGATAACTCCTAGAGCTCACTCCTGCCAGGTGATTGCTAGTCCCCCTCAGGTAGTAGTTGTCAGTACATGGGTAGTTCTTACCCTGATGCATGACCTTGCATTTTTTTGCATTGAATTTTAGCTGCCTCATAATTGACCATTTCTCAAGCTTGAGACGTTCACCATTTATTCCATCCGCTGTGCTGTATCCACTCTGTTGCAGAGCTTTGTGTTATCTGCAAACAGACATACCTTCCTGCCCAGCTTCTCTGTGATGTCACTGATGAACACATTGATGAGCAAAGGTCCCAGGACGGACCCTTGTGACACAGTGCTGGTCACTTCCCTGGCTTCTGATGCTGCTCCATTTATCAGCACTGTTTGGGTTTGCTGTTGAAGCCAGCTTCATACCCCTTATACAACTTTCTTCCCTACTCCTGTATTCTCGAGTTTATTTAGCAACCTCCTGTGTGGGACAGAATCAAAGGCTTTACTAAAGTCCAGGTAGATGACATCCATGGCACCCCTCTGGTCCACCACCCAAGTAACCAAGTTGAAGAACTTGATCAGGTTTGTCTGGCAAGACCTTCTCACTGTGAACCCATGCTGCTTGGCATCCTGTGGCTCATTTTCCTCTAGAAATGCTATTATTCTTTCCTTGAGCAGCTTTCCATCAACTTTTCTACCACTGAGGTGAGACTAACTGGGTTGTAGTTCCCTGCTTCCTCTTTGCTACCACTCTTGCGGATGAGGATCACTATTGCCTTTTTCTAGTCCTGTGGGACCATCTCTTCCCTCCAGGATCTACTAAATAGGTCTGCTAAGGGTTCAGCCAGTTCATCACTCAGTTCCAGCAGTAGGCGGGGGTGGATTCCATCTGGACCCGTGGCTTTATCCATGTTCAGTTTTTTTTAATTCTGCCTATTCCTTTTCTGCCGTGAATGGGCTTGTGTCCACCCCCCTTTCTGTTATTTTGCCCCTCTTTGGGGTGGGTCCATTACTATGCTCTTCCTTTGTAAGGACAGAGCAGAAGTACTCATTCAAGACCTCCACCTTTTCTATGTCTTCTTCCACCTTTTTCCCATCCCTGTTTAAGAGCCTGACAATACCCCCTTCATTTTTATGTTGGCTCACGCATGCGCATCAGCCAACATATTGCAGTAGAAGCAGATTTGGAGGTGTGGTCACTGTGGGTGAATGCAGGGCATTCATCAGTAGGTGCGTCCCTCATTCCCCAATAAGGCAGCTGCAGGTGCTGACACCAGCAACACGTAAACTAGCACCCAGATCTAAGAAAAGGTCCGCTTCAATCACAGCCAAGATCATCATGCAGTGGCATGCCTTTCCTGGTGAAGCAGTTTAATAAACATGGCGGCATGGACTACCACCATGCAGAATGCCCAAACCCACTTCATTTGCCGACGGAGGAGCCCACTCCCTGTTGGCATAATGTTCCCCCTCCCATTTTAAGTGTATGCTGAGGGGGTGCCTAATCCCCCTCAGAATCATGTGCCCCCCCAAACAGTCTTTCTTTGTCAATGGGGGCCCATTCCCAGTTGGCTTCAATTCCCCCTTCCCCTTTTATTTTGCAAATGGGGAGCCCACTCCCCATCAACATAATGACCCTGCCACTTTTGTTGTGTGCCGAGGGGGGTGCCCAATCCCCCTCAGTTCTTGTCCCACCCTCCTTCTGTATGTGCAAATGGGGGTGCCCAATCCCACGCCAGCTACAGCACCCCACCAAAAACAGTCAGGTGGCATGCTGGGAGCCCACCCCAGTGTACCAAATGCCCTTGTAAAACAAAAACTGTTCCATAATGTTTTTTTTTTTAAACCTGCAAACCAGAAAATGGTCCCTCATCAACTCAAGTGGTGCTCCCCCAACTTTCGCCCACCCTCTGTGCACCCTGCCTCCCCACACCCCCATCACCCCATACTTACCTCCGGAGCATGGCATAACGATCTTCAGTGGACTGGGAACACGTCTGCACTCTTCAAAGCTGACCGCAAACTCAAGAAATGCTGGTAAGCTGTATAAAGGCATAACTAGTTTTTTTTTTTACTTTGGTGCATATCTCGGGCATTTTTAGGAATTTTGGCACCAAATTTTCAACATTGGATTATTGGGGCTCCTCCTCATGAATTCAGTCACTGTCATGGTGTTAGTTGGTCCCAAAAGGTGAGTTAGCGGTCACTGTGTGGAATCACCTTTCAGGATCGATTAACGAAATGACAGTGCCAATCTTCATGAGGGGGGGCTCTCAAAAAGCCTATGTTGCAAATTGGCTGTTTTACGAGCGTGCTTTCAGCAGTTCCCACACACGCTCATAACTTCGTGAATTTGCAATATTTTCACTCTAAATTTTCAAAATTGCCATTTTTCCATACCTCCTTATGAACAGTACAGATGTAATTTTCCATATCCTGCCTGAAATGTGTTTTCGCACATCGGGTGCAGAATAGTGTGGTCGCTATGTGAAATCAGTTTTTGGGACAGTTTGAGAAAATGACGGTGACACTGTTCATGAGCAGAGGTCCTAAAATGCCTATGTTGAAAATCTGGTGACAAAAGTCCATAAAGTGACTGTTACAAGCGTGTGTTGCGCAGTTTCCACTCACCCTTGTAACTTCACAAATTTGCAATATTTTCATGCCAGATTTTCAACACTGGCATTTTTTCACACCTCCTTATGAACAGTAGAGCTCTCATTTTTCACATCGTGACCAAAATGTGTTTTCAAACCTGTGGCACACAATGGCATGGTCGCTGTGGGAAATCAACTTTTGGAGCAGATTAACAAAATCACAGTGCCACTGTTCATGAGGGGAGGTCCCAAAATGCCTATGTTGAAAATGTGGTTAAAAAAATCTCAAAAATAATTGAGTTACGGATGTGTGTTGCGCAGTTTCTATGCCTGCTCATGACTTCAATTTTTCATATTTTCACTCCAGATTTTCAATGTTGCCAATTCTTTACACCTCCTCATAAACAATACAGTTGTCATTTTTCACATCCTACCCAAAATGTGTTTTCATGCCTGTGTCACCAAATGGCATAGTCACTGTGCAGAACCACCTTTTGGCTAACAAACTGATAGTGCTGCTCTTCATGAGGTGGGGTCACAAAAAGCCCATGTTGAAAATTTGGAGTGAAAATACTAACAAACGCTTATGGCATTAGGGTTTCCAACTGTAACATCCCACCCTGTAGAGACTGATAGGTGTCAGGGGTGTGACTTGGGATCATTGGCTGTAATACTCATGCCATTCCACCCCACCCCCCACTCTGCTGCCAGTGACAGGCATTGAGGTGTGCCTTGGAGTGTTCAGCCCTAAAGTTCACCCATTCTCCTATACTGCACCCATCTTAGCATATTTCCTTATGGAATCAAGTATAAGGCCTAAAGATCTCAAGGCACACCACAACACTTGTCAGTGTCTACAGGGTAGAGTGAGGTTAAGTGGCATGAGCGTTATAGCTGATGACCCAAAGGCACACCCCAATGCCTATCAGTCTCTGCAGGGTGGAGGTGGGGTTGGCGTCAATTCAATACTTCCCTGTCATTCTTATTATGCATCTCTAACTCCTGCACTACCATTGCCAGTGAGACAACATTCGGTATTGACAAATGCTTGTTCTTTTTATCATCTGTATACCTAAAGAAGGTCTTTTTGTCTTCCATTACCCCCATGCCAAGTCTTCCTCTGTTTGTACCTTTGCTGCTCTGATCACCCTATTTGCCTCCCTCATACTACTCATGAATGCTTCCCTATCCTTGTCACTGTTAGAGCTCTTGTACTTCTTGAATGCTTGTCTCTTTTCTCTTACTGTAGTTGCTGCCTCTTTTGTGAACCATAGCAGATTCCTACTTTTTCTTGTCTTACTGATCAACCTGGAGCATTTCCCAGTTACTTCTTCCAGTGCCTTCCTTATGAATGCCCAACATTCTTCTACACCTTCTTTTGCATTTTTCTTGAAGTTAGCTCTGAAGCAAATTCTCACTTTGGCAAAATCTGTTTTTTTTAAATCAAGGACTCTTGTCTTAGAGTGGCTTGATTCCTCTATCTTGCTGACCTTAAGCCAGACAGATCTGTAGTCACTTGATCCCGATTGACAACCCACTTCCACCTCCTTTACCTTGCTACTGTCAGTAAGCACCAGGTCCAGGATTGTGTTTTCTCTAATGGGGCCATTACGAGCTGGTTTAGACCAGCCACTCTCAGTGTGTCCAGAAAGTTTCTGCTTCTAGCTGTGGATGCTGTGCAGGAAATCCAGTCTATGTCTGGGAGACTGAAATCACCCATTAACTTGACCTCTCCCTTATTAGTCATATTCAGTATGCTTTCCAGTAGTTCTTTGTCTGCTTCTGCCTCCTCCGAGGGAGGCCTATATAGCACCACTAGTCTGAGAACTGATTTATTTCCTGGTTCGAGTGTGACCCAAAGGACCTCTGATTTGTCTTGGGTTCTTTGGACTGCCATGGCTTTTATGTCCCCTACTGCATACAAGACTACCCCCCTCTTCTCTCCTCCCTGTCCTTCCTGAACAGGTTGTAGCCTGGGAAGGCAATCTCCCATGTATGGTTGTAATTAAACTATGTTTCAGTTACTGCCACCCTGTCCACTCCAGCCTCTGCTATTGTAGCCATGAGTTCCGGGATTTTGTTAGCCAGACTGTGGGCATTAGTCAACATTGCTTTCTAGTAACTGGCATTCTTTTTACTTTTTGTTTTAGTGTACCACGTTTCTCATTTGACCCTACTGTGCTCTTTCTGTTTTTGCTTTTGAGCTAGACGGGAAGAGTTCTCACCAGGATCTGGGGGATTGGTGACTGAGGTTTCATTTCAATGGACTTGTTTGGTCACCAGTTCCCCTCCTTCTAGTTTAAATGACTGGTGAACACTTCAAGTTTTTACCCTAGTGCCTTCATCCTATCCCTGTTGAGATGAAGGCCATTGAATTTGAAGTAAGATCTTTCCCAAAACTCATTCCAGTCACTGATGAAGGTGTGGCACTTGTCTGAGCACCAATTGCATAGTCATGTGTTTAGTTCCTTGATTTCAGTTTCCCTAATATTAAATTGGCCTTTTCCCATACTGGGGGTACCTTGGAATAAGCTAGGATGGATGAAAGAGAGGTCAGTGTATTCCCCAGATTTGAGGTATGTGCTTTTTCTTGTTCGATGGAATAGTCAGAGATATCATTTGTTCCTAGGTGAATGACGATGCCTTTGATGTTATTCACCCTACATACAAGGTTCTCAAAGTGGCCTGTATCCCTTTTTCCTGTGGCCCCAGGGAGACACTTGACAGTTATTCCCATTTGGTAGGTATCCTGCAAATGGGATTCAACTCCTCGAATCATAGAGTCTCCCACAATGATCAGGTTATTTTTTCCATTGCTAAGAGCATTTGTCCTGGCTTGTTTGTCCTGTTGATGTGAGTGGTGCCGTGGCACCCTATCCCGTTGACCCACATAGTTATCTGTATATACAGATATATATATATATATATATATATATGCAATAGGCGTGGACACATAAACTGTTAAATAAATATGCAGGGTATATAGTCTCTGAAATTATTGCAGGTGGTGCTTACAGGTTTTGCCGTTTTATCTATCATTAGGCCAAGCTTTCACGGCTACTACATTTGTTGTTGGTTAATTGTTTCTGCTTTTATTTCCTTGTTTCTTTTGTCTGTGGTTCTTCTTTTTCGGCAGGGGAAGGGCCCAACCACCCACCCCAATCACCCCATGCTACACTCCTTTTATAGAGTACCACAGTCATGACATTTCCTGTAGCAAAGCAGAAAGGGGAGGATAAGAGGGGTATCCACACAGTGACCTCACTTAGAGGGGCACAATTAATGTATCTTATTATAAAAAAGTTACACAAAAACAAACAAACAAAACAAACAAAAAATCTTTTACTTTCATTTTCCTTCTAATTACTCAAACCAGGTTATAAACTCAGCAACTCAACTGGAATGGGTATTATTAACTGCAGGAACTGTGGGACTGTTTTCAAAAGTGCAGTTATACAGGATTTAGGATGCTGTGCTACATGCTGGACCATTGGAAATCTAAGGGCTCAGCTCCAGACAGCTTGGGCAGAGATTGCATGCCTCAAATTGCATATTCAAGAGGAAATATATTACAAGAACCACCCTCCATTTCCCCAACATCCAACTGAAGCACCTCAACTGCAAATGGTAGTTGGTCCGGAAGGTTGGCTGGTGATTAGGAGGGGCAAATTGGGTGCCCCATCACTCACTGCTTACCAATGTATCACCTCCACAAACCATATAAAAACTACAAACAGGTATCTGCCTCTTTCACCGAAATCAAAGAAAAGAGCCAGAGGACACTGCAGAGCAGGAAACTGCAGCATAGGAGCTAGTGCTACAAAATTCATCCAAAACAGGGACCAAACCAAAAAAAAGCAAAAAGGAAATCCAAAACAGTTCTGATCATAGGTGACTCCATGATTCAGGGAGTTGATACCTACCTCCAGCCGAGGGTAATGGTCAGAGTCTCCCAGGTACTTTAGCATGGAGAGAAACTGACCGCATTGCTAAAATTGTGCATGAAGCAGGAGAAAACATCAACATCCTGGTACACATAGGGACTAAAGATCTTGCCAACTGGTCAGTTGTGGAGACCAAGGAACTACTGACCAGGCTTGGAGACAAACTGTTATCCATGTTCATCTGGCATCTCCTTCTTTGAGATCCTGCTGGTCTGGGAGAGGGGGACAGATGGACGGAAGGTCAGAGAAGGAGAGATAGGGAAGCTAAACATATGGCTCAAGGGCTGGTGCCAGGAAAAAGGATACACATTTGTAGGTAACTGGCAACAGTTTTGGGAGTGAAAGTTCATTAAATTTAATGGACTGCATCTGACTAAAGAGGGAGTCAGTGCACTGGGGAAGAAGTTTGATGTCTTTGCAGAATATTTAAACTAGCAAATGGGGAAGGGTGCAGTACCCGATACGTCGAACGGGAAGAACACCCATCTCCCCTCAGCTGGAGATCAAACACGAGTTCAGCATGTTTGTAGTTCATTTGCATCACCAGGTGAGGAAAAAGGTCCAGCTCCCCATACGACGCACAAGTGAAATGCCGGACCTCACCCAACAACTAACACACTGAAATCTAGCCAATGGAAAATCATGTACACAAATGCCTACAGTCTGAGAAACAAGATCCCAGATCTGGAGGCAACAATGACAGAGGCTAAACTGGACATAGTCACCATTAGCAAGACATGGTTCACTAGTAACCACACTTGAGAGACTTCAGTACCCGGCTATGTACTGTTCAGAAGAGACCGAGGTGCAAAAGAAGGTGGCCCTTTATGTCAATGAAAATACCAAAGCTACAGCAATTCTGAATACATTCAAGGAGCCAGAAGAACTGTGGATCATCCTGGAAACAGGAAATGGGACAGCCACACAAACTGGGGTTGTCTACAGGCCTCCAGACCGGGGGAGAACATAGACACATTACTGTTAGAAGATATACAAAACATGACAGCTAATGGGGAGGTTCTGATAATGGGAGACTTCAACATGCCAGATACAGATTGGTCAATACCAGCAGGAATAGCCATCAGAACTACATACATAGAGGATTCATGGGGGGGGGGAGCTCAGACAACGAGTACAACAACCCACAAGAGACAGGGCTATCCTTGATCTAGTACTGACTAATGGAGAAATAATCATAGATCTCCAGGTAGAAGGTTACATGGGGGCCAGTGACTATAACATGGTATGGTTCAATTTGGCAACTAGAACTAAATCATCCCATTCCAAGGAAAAAATATGTAAATTCAGAGGAGCTGACTTTAATAAGATGGCCAACAGAGTTAAGCTAGCCCTGGCAAAAAGAAATACAGGTGAGAGGGTAGAGGCAAAGTGGGCAAGCATTAAGGATGCAATAATTGAAGCAACATCCCATTGTGTTAGGAAGAAAAGAAAGAACAAAGAAAGGAGGAAACAACTTTGTTTCTCAAAAACAGTAACAGAAAAGATCAGAGCCAAAAGGCTGGCCTTCAGAAAATATAAGGGAACGTAGCAGGATGAAGATAGGGAGGCATACCAAACTTCTCTAAGGGAAGCAGGAAAGGCAGTAAGGCAGGCAAAGGCCCAAACTGAAGAAACATTAGCACAAACAGTAAAAGAAGGGGAAAAGACTTTCTATAGATGCATTAGCGAAAGGAGAAATTCCAGAGGGGATATTGCTAAGATCAAAGGGGATAAGGTGGAGTGTGTGGAGGAGGACCAAGGAAAAGCATCTATCCCAAATAGATACTTCTGCTCAGTATGTACTGAAGAGAAGATAGGGCAGGGCTCATAGCTCAGCACCATGAACACAGGCGGGAGGGAGGTGTGCACAAGTCTCTTTGCAAAAGAAAGGGTCCTACAAGAGCTCGCTAATCTCAGGGTGGACAAGGCAATAGGACCTGATGGCATACATTCCAGGGTACTAAAGAAGATAAGGGTGGAACTAGCAAAGCCATTAGCAGAACTGTTTAGTGCATCTCTGAGCACAGGAGAGGTCCCAGAAGACTGGAGAAGGGCTCATGTGATCCTGCTTTACAAGAGTGACAGCAGGGAGGAGGTAGGTGATTACAGACCAGTCAATCTTACCTCAGTAGTGGGCAATATTATGGATGCACTCCTTAAGGAAAGAATAGAGCAACACCTGAAATCCATAGGAGCACAGGATACAAGACAACGTGGGTTTACAACAGGAAGGTCCTGTCAAACTAATTTCATAGATTTCTTCGAATGAGTAACTAGAGTGGCGGAAAAAGGGGGTGCAGTTGATGTTGCCTACCTTGATTTCAGTAAATCTTTCGATACTGTTCCACACAGAAGATTGATTAATAAGCTGGGTAGTCTCAGGGTGGGTCAGAGGTTGGTCAACTGGGTGTCAAACTGGTTGGCGGGCAGAAAACAGAGAGTGGTGGTAAACGGTATACAGTCAGAAGAGATGCAAGTCACAAGTGAGGTACCTCAGGGATCAGTCCTGGGGCCAGTCCTCTTCAATATCTTCACCAGTGACATTGCAGATGGACTAGAAGGTAAGGTTTGTCTGTTTGAAGATGACACCAAGATTTGAAACAGAGTACATGATCCAGATGTGGTGGGCAGAATGAGAAGAGATCTGGATAAACTGGCAAAATGGTCAGCTGGGGTTTAATGCAAAGAAATGCAGGATCATGCACATAGGGAAGAGAAACCCTGAAGCTACCCATAGGTTGGGAGAGGAGTTGCTGGCAATCACAAGGGAAGAAAGAGACTTGGGCATCATCATCACAGATGACCTGAAATCATTCAAGCAGACTACTAAAGCAGTAGGTAAGGCTAGAGGGATGTTGGGGTTTATTAGCGGGGGTATCACAAGTCGTAAGAGGGAGGTAATAATCCCTCTTTACAAGACATTGGTTAGGCCCCATCTGGAGTACTGCGTGCAGTACTGGAAGCCGCACCTGCACAAGGACATTAATAAAATGGAGGCAGTCCAGGGAAGGACAAACAAAATGGTGCAGGGACTGCACCAGAAAACATATGAGGACAGATTAATGGAACTCAATATGTATACTCTAGAGTAAAGGAGGGAGAGAGGTGATATGATCAAAACATTCAAACACCATAAGGGCATTAACAAGGTGAAAGAGTCTAACATGTTTCAATATAAGAAAAAAACAGCAGGACAAGAGGACACAGCATGAGATTAGAGGGAGGCCGATTAAGAGGTAATGTGAGGTAGTTCTTTTCACAGAAAGGGTGGTGGATGCATGGAATAGCCTTCCTCAGGAAGTGGTGGATATGAATACAGTGCAGGGCTTCAAAAAGGCATGGGATAGGCATAAGGGAGCAATACAGATGAATATGAATAGATAGGTAATTGACAGAGTAAATGTCTATGGCACATTCATAAGGTAGAAAAAATGGGCAGACTGGATGGGCCTTGTCTGCTGTCCACTTCTATGTTTCAATGTTAAATAAATTATGGAACCACCATTTATTTAACACCCTAATGTCATAAAATATCATTTATTTAACACCCCAAAGTCAACCATTCTCCTTCTTACCGGCATTGCTTACACTGACCCTTACAATCAATTTAATTACATTCAGTCACCAAGCTCTCTGCCAGTCTGCTGACAGAACTTCTCACTTACTGACAGCCCCTCTGCCATCCCATACACCACCAAGTAATTTAAAACAAAAACTCTTCCCACTCTCTCTCTCTCTATCAACGGACTTACACACACTTGTGACCTGTACACTCGGGCAGGATGGCTTCCTCTCATCAGCCAGATACAGTATCAAATCTGCCTCTTAGCCAAAAATGTCCTCCTCAGGGTCATGCCCCTGAGTATTGAAAAGCTTCTCATTGACCACCACAGCACCCAGTGAACTAGAAGTTCACAACAACTAACCTTCCTTGTCCCCAGATGTCAGATTACCATGGGCCAGAGGGCCTTGCGCACAGAGCGCTACAGTGGTACAATACCTCAACAAAGAAATTCTACTGCTGCTGCTCTTGGCCTTTTAAGAGACAACCTGACTTCATCTCATTTCAACTAGTCATTGTGACTGCTCGCTAATCAGGGGCCCAGCGCCACTGCCCTCCACTTCAGTTTTGACAGCTACCTCCCGCCTTTGCCCCTTCTACCTGCCTACCCTTACCCCCTCCCTTTCCTCCCTGGCATTTTCTGACTTTTATCCCTCCCTTCCTCCTCTTTAGAATTCTGACCCTCACCCTCTACCCTCCGACAATGGCCTTCCTGCCTGCATACCCTCTTCCCTCTCACCTGCAGTGCTTATTTCTAAGATTGCCTTTGGCTGGTATGTCATGCTACCTAACATTTGGCACATTTTGAATTACTGGAATTTCCTAAGCCTCAGTCTCTTACTTCTTTTTATTGTGTAATGATGTATTATTATGTTGACCTTTGTATGTATGTATACGCCCCATTCCTTCAACGTGGAACCTTTGTAAATGAGCAGTTCCTGCTCAAAGGTATTTGTAATCCTAGATTTCAATAAAATAAAAAAATTAATAAAATCAACAGTCAGCTTCCCTTTTGTTACCTGAAACAATTTTTCTTTTCTCTTTTTAAACATCTGAAATTAAGAAGGTACAAACTCCCTACCCCCACCCACCTGGCCCCCTTGCTATCTCACTCCCTCACTTGACTATTTCACACTTCTCTCTCCACAGGGAAAAAAATACTTTTTTAAAACAAATATCTTCATAACAGGAAAAAACTGACCCAGAGCCAGCCACTCACTTTGAAAAATAAATAAAAGTCAGCTCCATTACCGCCCTGCTTTTCTCCCATGAGCACCTTCTCCATTCTGCTTCAGTCCCATTTAGTTTGGGCTCTTCCTGCCCCAAATTCAAAAATGGGAGTCCACCCTGAGGTCGGGAAAAAAACTAGACACTAAAAAATACAAGAACCACAAATCTTAAAGCTCTTCATGCCCTAATTCCAAAATGCCACTCCGTGTAGGATCTTGAATAAGCATCTCGATGACCTCTCCTTCCACTGCTACTGTTCTCATGATCCTCTGTGCTCCACAACCACTGACCTCTTCTCTGCCAACCCTCAAGTAACTCCATCCCAAGCTGAACCATTGTCTGCTGGCTCCTCCTAGGCCCTTCTCCCTCTCCTCAATGCTCCAATTAGGCTGAATCCTTATGGGATACATTCCCTCATGACCACCATACCAACTGAAACGAAACTGCTCCACAAACTGAAACCCCACCCACAAGCACACAGTCAAGCTCCTCAACCTATCAAAATAGTTTTGCCACGGTCCAATCATCCAATCATAAGGCTGAACATCATCAATTCATAAAATATTGACCAATCCAAAACAACACACTTTCTATTCACACACACAAGGTAAACTTCCACACAATAAAGCTATCACATCACAAATTGTCCTCACAAAAAATACAACAAAAATAAAAATAACACCAAAAAATAAATAAAAGAGGCCTATTACATAAATTGCATACATGATGTGTAGCTGTTTAATGTATGACTTATTTGAACTCAATGTGAGTGACATTGGGACCTCACTCATGGCTCCACCACTCATGAGGTCATTCAAGGTCACTCACAGCGAGTTCAAATAAATCTTGGGCCCGATTCTAGAAGGGTGGCACAAGTTACCACAGAACACAACTTGTGCCACCTGCAACTGTGACATTGACCCTGCACCCTATTCTAAAAGGGGCAGAGTCTCCACAGCTAAGTCCTGTGATTTGCGACATGCGGCCAGGTATGCTGAACTGTGGGCACACCTGGTGAGCATGTCGCAAGCCACAACACAGTTTGCAAGTGCCCCCCTCACCCAGCTAGCCACAAGAGGTGCCCCGAAAGGCTGCCCACCCCCACCACCCAAAACTACATTAACTGCCCCGCGAGGGCATCCCATTCCCCAGTCCCCTAACTGCCAAATAGGGCCCTCAGGGCTTCCCATACCCTAGCCCCCAAAGTGCCCAATAGAGCCCTGCAGGCTTCCAATACCCTCAGCCCCTGAATCCCGTTGGTACATGCCCCGAAGTCAGCGCTGTCCCTCCCCTAGGAGGCATTTTGACCCCAAAGTGGCAAATCCCATAGTCTTGGCAAATATCCTGATAAGCCTTGATGTCTAGTGGCCCCCCCACCCAGCTGTGCCAGCTCATCTACACCCCTCATCTTCTCAGCCAGCAACTGGCTGGCTTGCTCACCACCACGGGCCAGTCATCAGCTGAGTTCAGCATGAGAGCGCACTGAACCCACGAGCTCAGAAACCAATTCCCTAAGCATGCTCCTTACAGCACGCTGCCATACTGAACTGGCCAGTGGCTGGGCCATGGTGGTGAGAGGTGGGCTGCACCAGTCGCAAGCTGGGGACAGGTGGGGCTACTGGGTGGGCTGTCATGGCTGGGTGGGGGGGTGGAGGCCACTAGACTACCAGGGCTTAGCAGGATTTTTGACACGTTTGCTGCCTGTGATTCAGGGGTCAGGGCACGGGTGGATAGGATGACAGCGCCGCCCTGCAGGACATTCTACAATGGAGGATTTGAGGGGCTGGGGGTGTGGGCAGCCCTGTAGACACTTACTGTATGGGGGTGTGTACAGTATGGGGATGGGGTTAGATTATGCCCCCAGGTTTAGAACTGGTTCTGTGCAGTGCCCATTGGGGCAACAAAGGGGGCGGTCAGGGCATGGGGGGCACATGGACTGTGTTCTACAGAACCCTCAGAGGACATATGTAAGTTACACCAGCTAATTGCAGGTGTAACTTATGATGCCAGTTCTCCTCCAGGGGTTCTTGTAGAATCCCGACATTGGGGTCTTTGTTGCTGCTCTTCTGGAATGGGGCACAACTGCTGCCGTAAACCCCCCTAGTGCCATGTCGCAGGGAGTTTATGGCGCAACTGCCAGTGTAACTGCTGTTCTGCACAAGTGGCCTGCAACATGTCGCAGGCCACTTTGTAGAATTGTGCAAGTCGCAACTGCTGGCGTAAGTTGCTACTTGTGCCATTCTACTTGGTGCAACTGCTGTTACACCAGGCATGTGTGTACTAGAATTGGGCCCCATGTATTTAACAGTTACACATTATGTATTCCCTCTATATATGTGTGTGTGTGTGTGTGTGTGTGTGTGTGTGTGTGTGTGTATGTATGTATATGTATATATTCATTGCAAAATAAAAACCTTTTGTTAATGCACTAGTTAGGGTTCCAGCATCAGAAGTAGGGAAATGTCATGTTAGGGTTTCCAACCCTAACATCCCACCCCCACTCTGCTGGCAGCAACAGGCATGTGGTGTGCCTTGGGGTTGTCAATCCTAATGCTCACCCCATTCCATTAGTAAATAAGCTGAGAGGGGTTCAGCATATGAAAATGGGCTGATTGTTATGGTTGACAACCCCAAGGCATAGCCCAAACCTGTTGCTGCCTGCAGAGTGGTGGTTGGGTGTTAGGGTTGAAAACTCTAATGAGACATTTCCCTACTTTTGATGCTGGAACCATAACTAGTGCATTAACAACTTTTTTTTGTTAAGAATTTCCTTACTTTTTGAGACAGTATAATCATATCCTTATTTGCTTGTAGGAGAATAACGGCCCCTGGGCCCTGTACTCCCATCCATGCATACTTTTTGAGATATTGTAATTGTATCCTTATTTCCCTGTAGGACAGGGCCCTGCACTCTCATCAGTCCACGATGACATCTGTGTCTGAGTGTGGGAATGCAGGGCCCTCTGGGTCCCTGAGCTAGTATCTAGCCATAATTTTTCACTGTGAAGTGACAAAAAAAACTGCATAAAAATTATTTTTTCACAAATTGAAAAACAGAATTCTGTTTCATGATTCTTTTTTCACAAATTTGTGAAAAAAGGATTTTGGCATGTTAAAAAAACACATTTGCAGGTGATTTATGAAAAACACTAACACCAGGATCTGACAGAATGGGTCCCCATTAGCAGAACATGTGTTGATTATTTAAACAAATACATACGTTTTTCTGTTTTTTAACTTTGTATGCCTCATTAAGACAAAACGAGATGGCAGCAGCATGAAAAAAGATTCCCAATTTCCAACAAAGGATTACTCATTTGTGACACAGGATTCCATTTGAGAAACAGAATCATGTTTTGAGGCTCATATCTAACTTTTTCCACTGAAAATAGTAGGACATTTTAAAATTTAAAATTGTAATATCCTTTAAACTGGTTAATATTTTTTCACCAACTCTTCAAAAGGCACATGTTTGAGAGAAGACGTTTCCACCCTTAAAATGTCATACCAAAATCCCAAGCTGTATTTGTGCAATGGCATGACAAAGTATTTTACAACAAATGGTAATTTTCACATTTTTTGACACTCTGTATTTCCTCATCCACATATCCAGCCAGAATAAAACATGGCATATCATGGGATCGTCAGTCCGTGATAGTGCATGCAAAATTTCATGTACATCAGTTGAATGGATGTGAAGACATTAAAGTTCAAAATTTTTAGTTTAACACAGAAGTGAAGGTTGAACCCTAACCATAGAGGAGTGATTTTTAACATGCCGTATCTATACACCTGAACATCTTACTGGAACAAAACTTGCAGCATCAAGAGACCTTCTACCCTGCTGACACAGGCAAAATTTCATGCAAATCGGTTCAATGGTTGCAAAGTTATTAGCGTCCAAAAAGCATGAAAAAAGATTTCCCATTTGCTACAAAGGATTACCCATTTGTGACAAAGGATTGCTCATTTGTGACAAAGAATTCTTTTTCAAAGTGAACATCTAACTTTTCCCATTGAAAACAATGGGAAAATTCAAAATGTACTAAGTTTTGAACTGATTAAATTTTTTTTCACCAAATCATCAAAAGGTACAACTGTGACCCAAGACCTATATACCATAAAAATGTCAGACCAATATTCCACACCATTATTACACAGCTGCATGACAAATAATTTGACAAAAAATGGTAACTTACATGTTTTTTATTCTCTATATCTCTGCACCCACACATCTGACTGGAACAAAACTTGACACATCAAGAGATCTTTGGTCCCCGATGGCACATGCAAAATTTCATACAAATCACTTGAATGGTTGGGAAGTTGTATATGTATATACAGTATATATATATATATATATATATATATATATATATATATATGTGTGTGTTATGGTAGGGTTGAGTAGCCCTTTTAAGGTTAAAGTGTGAAACTTTGCACCTTAATAACTTTGCCACCATTGAACAGATTTGCCTGAAATTTGGCGGGGCGGGGGGGGCACATAGATCTTGGGATCTGCCAACTTTTATACAGGTCGAATATACAACTTTGGAGTTATTAAGCAACATCCGTGTGAGCAATTACGCTTTTTTGCAAATTCTTTGCTCACAGCTATAGGTCGCACGGTTTGCACGACTGGTCCAAAAACTTCAAGGAATGTGCGGCTGGGGTCCTCAATGTGCCTTTTGAAGATTTCATGAACAAATATTAAACGGTTCAAAAGTTATTCAAAAAACAAGTTCCCATTATAAGTCAACGGGAAAAGTTAACAAAAAGTTTGAAAGTGTTGCAAATGCACTTTTTAGTGTCACAAACAGCCCTAGTAGTGTCCCAAATCTGCCATTTTGTTCTCAGTTGCTGATCACAGAAATGCTTGGCATTTAAAATTTGGACCATCTAGGGACATAATTATTTTTGTGTTTACCTATTCGAGCCCCGAAGATGCTAGCCATGTCTTTATTTAGGGGTTAAACACCCCAGAAATATGTTTTTCAAATTTCTGGGAAAAGTAGTGTCACAAAGTAGTGTAGTACTTGCTACACTTTCACAAATTTTTGCGAAAGGTGTCGCAAAGTGCAACACTACTTTTCCAGACTATGGCCAAAATGACAAGAGTTCTTTGCCACCCTGCTGCAAAAGAACGGTTTCATCTTTTGGGCTCAAATTTGGAGGGAAGTCAGTCACTATCTCACAGATGTGGCTTTTGGTGGTTTGGTGACAAAATATTGCATGGATGCCAAGTTATGGTACTCCAAAATTTACATTTTTTCCCATAGACTAACATGGTGGTGTCTGCCTCACCTTTCGGGGCTTGTATCTCGGAAACGGTGCAAGATATGGAATTTTCGTCGTGACATTCAGTGAAGACCTAGCCAGGAAGCTGATGAATCATGTGAAATTTACATTTTTTTTCTAGGTTGCACAGTTCCAGAGATATAAGCAATTTAGTATTCCAACAGCTCATTTTGTGCTCCAAGGCCCATTATTATGCATACATTCTTTGTACACACTGTTTCTCTATGCAGCTATTGGGCAAAAACAGGGTCTGCACTTCCATTACTGTTACAGTTAGCATTTCCACTTGCGTTTCTGTGACTGTTTGTGTTACCATTACCGTGCACGCCACACATGTGTTTTACCATTTGCGTTCCCATTTACGTACGCGCTTGCGTTCACATTTCCATTTCTGTTTCCTTTGGCATTATTTCTGCTGTTAACGTTACAATTTGCATTTCCATTTGTGGTACCATCACTGTGCACATCACGGTTTGCATTTCCTTATGTGCTTGCATCTCCTTTTGTGTCACTGTTCACTTTGGCGTCACTTTGCGCTTGTGTTTCTATTAACGTTTGCTTTTCCATTTACGTTACAGTCACCATGTGTGCAGTTGTGTTTTCCTTGCACTTACTGTTACTATGTTACTAAAAATCACGTGGTGTGAGCCCGCGCTCCCACCACCACATTCCATTCACTATTTCTACTGCACATTCTCAAAAAGAAGGGAAATTAGAGGCAAAAAACTCAGTTTAATGCATCAGTTAGGGTTGTTCAGATGACAAAAAGTGAGAATTTGGTGCTAGGGTTGAAAGCCCCCCTTGCACCCCCCTTCCCTCTACTTCAACTGCCAACAGGGTGTGCATTGGGATCATCGGTCCTAACTCTCACCCCATTCTCCTATACCTCAGCTTGTTTACACATGTGATGGGGTGAGAGTTAGGGCCGATGACCACAATGCACACCCCATTGGCAGTTGGGGTGGCAGGTGGGGGGGTGCAAGGGGGCTTTCAACCGTAACACCAAATTTCCTCGCTTTTGTCGCTGTGGAACAACCCTAACTGATGCATTAAACAGAGTTTTTGCCTCTAATATATATATATATATATATATATATATATATACACAGTATATATATAGATATATATATATTTATATATATATATATAGATATAGATATTATAGTTTCACGGTTGCGCCACTATAGTTAGGGTTGAGCGGCCAGTTATATACTAAAGTCAAAGGTTTGGACATTAATAACTTTAGACCCATTCAATGAATTTGCCTGAAATTTGGTACATGCATTGGGGTGCACTATATCTTCTGATTTGCCAAATTGTGTTTCAGTCAGAGTGCCAGTCTTCGTGTATGGAAGCACTGAAAAATGCAAAATTATCCATTTTTGGAGGCACATTTTGGCATTCTAAATGTGGTCTTGTGCGGCCATTGTGTGGTGTGCTGCTCTGTTTGATGGCTTGTTTGAAAGAGCTTTGGTGGCTGAACATGGTGCTTTTTGTTTGGTGAAAAAAATATTAAGGCATTCAAAAGTTATGGCAGGTTTAAGTTCCCATTACAAGTCAAAGGGAAAATTTATATGTCTATCCCGAGATCAAAGAATGGGGGTTCTGGCCATCTCGTCCTGCCTAGCAGTCAAAGAATTTGCAGCCTCATGGTTCAAGAATCTTTGTTCCCAAGGAATTTCAAAAATTCTTTGACCACGAGTTCTGTCATCTTATTTTCCATTTTCTGATCGCACAAGCACAAATATCTCGGCTCAGGGGTCACTTCTGAAGTAAAACTTCAATGGGTTTTACTCAGGGGACCCCGCTCTATTGAGCCATGACTTTGGTTCCATCCAAATTGGTCAAAAAATAGAGTTATAAGCTTTTAAAATCTTAATTTGCGGCTCACTAACGATCTTTGCTCACAAGCCTGCAAATTCTTTGATCGTGAGATTCTTTGATCATGATCTTGCATCGCAACCTAAACACACTAAAATCTCAGCTTAGGGGTGGGCTAGGGACACAAATGAGGGTGAGTTTTACTCAGGAGGGTCTGTTCTATCGAGGCATGCTGTTAGTTCGGCTCAAATTGGTGAAACATTCACATTTCATCATTTTTAATTCTTTGTTAGTGAGCCTGCAAATTCGTTGATTATGAGATTCTTTGATCGTGATCGTGCATCATGAGAGAGGGAAGAGATAACCCATTTTAAAATTAATTTTCTCAGCCCAGGGGTGTCCTAAGAAGTCAAATGAGGGTGGGTTTTACCCACGGGGCTTCATTCTGTCGAACCATGGTGGTGGTTTGCCGCAATTCCTTCAATTTTTTGATTTATAATATTTTTAATTCTTTGTTCATGAGCCTGCAAATTCTTTGATCATGAGCCTGCAAATTCTTTGATCGTGAGATTCTTTGATCGCGATCATGAATCATGAGCGAGGGACGAGATGGCAAATTAAAAAATCTATTTTCTCAGCCCAGGGGTGTCCTAGGAAGTCAAATGAGGGTGGGTTTTACTCGGAGGGGCTTCATTCTGTCGAACCATAGGGGTGGTTTACTGCAATTCCTTCAATTTTTTGATTTATAAGGTTTTTAAATCTTTGTTCGTGAGCCTGAAAATTCTTTGATCATGAGCCTGCAAATTCTTTAATCATGAGATTCTTTGATCGCCATCTTTGATCGCGAGGGAGGGACAAGATGGCCAGATTTTTTATAATGGAATAGATAGGGAAATTTTAGTAATCTTTCATATTGAATATCTTGGGAATGGTTTGGTCTTTTTACTTGAAATTTTGAGGGTGTTTACAGCATGTGCTCTAGATGTGAATTATGTGTTGGAGACAATTTATTTTATGGAGATATTGGGCGACACACTTTACGTGTTGCGGACAATGTTTAGCTTGTGGTGGTGGCTTGAAATTGATAGGATACCTAGCCTTAGTGTCATGGATGTAGTTTTCAGTCATTGTGTGTGTTAAATGTCAACAGGTGTGGAACTGTGCCACTCTGTCGAATGAAAATTTCTAATTTTGACATGTCAGAGCTTGGACATGGTTTGGTCTTATTACTTGAAATTTGGAGGGTGTTGATGGTATGTCCTGTAGATGTTAACAGAGGTGCTTACATGTCAGACAATATATTTTTTGCAGACATATTGTGTGACACACTTTACGTTATGTGGACAGCGTTTTCTATTGTTCTACTAGATTAACATTTGTTTGGTGGCTGGCCTTGCTGTTGTGAATGTATTTTTTAGTCATTGGGTGTGTAATGTGGCCTGGCACTTACAAGTTGGTGTTAGAAAGCCCCTTGGACCCCCAGCCCACCCCCCAACTGGCATCAGGTGTGCGTTGAGGTCGTCGGCCCTAACTCTCACCCCATCACATGTGTGAAGAAGCAGAAGTATAGGAGAATGGAGTGAGAGTTCGGACCGATGACCCCAATGTGCACCCTGATGCTGGTTGAGGGGGCGGGCTGGGGGATTCCAAGGGGGGCTTTCAACCCTAACACTGAATTTCCTCACCTTTATCACTGTGGAACACCCTAACTAATGCATTAAACTGAGTTTTTTGCCTCTAATCATATATATAATGGGGCACAGTCATGTCCCTATATTTTGGGTTGAGTAGGCACTTCTATGTTAAACTTGAAATTTTGTGAGTTAATTGCTTTGGACTCATTTAACAGATTTGCATGAAATTTGGTATGCATGGTGGGGCATGGTAGTTCTCTTGATCTGCCAAATTTCATTTTGGTCGGACTTATGGTTCTTGCACACCAAAATGCTGAAAAATGCATTTTTCACCACTTATGTGGGCAGTTTTTTGGATTTTGTCCACAGTGCTGCGTGACCATCATGTGCTATGCTGCTCTGTGACTTGGTTCGTCTGAAAGAGTTCGGGTCAAGGAACATGCTGCTTTTTGTTTAGTGAAAAAATATTAATCTATTCAAAAGTTATTAAACTTTTAAGTTCCCATTATAAGTCAATGGGAACATTTATATGGTTATGTTGTGAAAGAAGAATGGGGTTTTGGCCATCTGGTCCCTCCTCACGATCAAGGAATTTTTAGGCTCACAATCAAAGAATCTTTGATAGTGAGGAATTTTTTGATCGTGAACAGCCGCCATCTTGTTTTCAGTTTGCGGTCAGAAAAATTCAAATATCTCAGCTCAGGAGTGACACTCTTGAAGTAAAACTTGGATGGGTTTTGCTCAGGGGCCTTCACTTTATTGATCCATGCCTGTGGTTTCTTTCAAAATGGTAAAAAAATAGAGTTTTCAACTTTTTTATTCTTTGATCGTGGCTCACTAATATTCTTCGATTGCGAGCCTGCAAATTCTTTGATCTTGAGATTCTTTGACCATAAGCTTTGATCGTGAGGGTGCGACTAGATGGCCACTTGAAAAAATCAATTTTCTAAGGTCAGGGGTGGCTTATTAAGCCAAATGATGGTGGGTTTTGCTCGGGGGGCTTTGTTCTATCAAGGCATGGCTGTGGTTTCATGTATTTTTGCCTAAACATTTACGTTTCACATTTTTTATTGTTTGATCATGAGCCTGCAAATTCTTTGGTCATGAGCCTGAAAATTCTTTGAATGTGAGATTCTTTGATCACGATCTTTGATCGCTAGGGAGGGACTAGATGGCCAGATTTGGAGGTACCAGATAGCCCAATTTTAACAATTTTTAAAATTAAATATCTTGGAACCGGTTGGGGATTTTCACTTCAAATTTGGAGGGTGTTGATGGGGTGTCTTGTAGATTTGAATTATGGTGTTTACATGTTGAACAATATATTTTTTGTGGAGATATTGCATAGTGTAGTTTACGTTTTGTGGACAGCGTTTTCCATTCTGGTACTGGCTTGAAATTTATCTGGTTGCTACCCTTAATGCCATGGATGTATTTTTCAGTTGCTAGGTGTCTAACATGTACACAGGTGTGGAATTCTGTAGAAATTTGCAAGTTGGTGGGAACGCGGAGCCCAAAGAGCCCGCATTCCCACCAACTTCCGCGACTTTCTACTTTTCTGTTCTTTCTCAAAAAGTAAGGACATTCTATGCAAAAAACTTTGTTAATGCATCTTTTAGGATTTAAATACAAAAAGACAGGAAATGAGATGCTTAGGGTTGCCCCCTCTCCCCCTCGTGGAGTCCAGTCCATCATTCTAAGATTGACAGCTGACGGGGTGTGTCATTGGGGTTGTGAGGACTAAATGTCACCCCATTCTTCTTTACTGTGGTTTGTGAATATGACTACACATGGAATGGGGTGACATTTAGGCCTCACAACTCCTATGACACACACCGGTCAGCTGTCAATCTCGGGATGATGGGTGGGTCCACGAGAGGGGGAGGGCAACCCTAAATGTCTCATTTCCTGACTTTTGTGTTTTAACCTAAATGATGCAAAAATGATTTTTTTTTGCATAGATATATATATATATATATATATATATATATATATATATATGTATATCTTCTTGCAAAAAACTCTGTTAATGCATCAGATAGGGTTGCAGTGACAAAAGCTGGGAAATATGTTGTTAGGGTTTCTAATCGTAATACCCCACCCCCACCCTGCATGCAGAAACAGGCATGGGGGTGTGCCTTGGGTTTGTCAACCTTAACGCTCATCCCATTCCATGAGTAAATAAGCTGAAATGGGTACAGTATGGGAGAATGGGGTGAGCGTTAGGGTTGACAACCTCAAAGATGATGACAGAGTAGTGTAGGAGGATAGGCAGAAGGCCACTGTTCTGAACAATTTTTTTTTGCTCAGTGTTCACCGAGGAACACAAAGGCCCAGTACCAGACAATGGCATCAAGGTTGCTGACAAAGGTGTTCCACAAACAGAAGCACCATCAACCACCAACAGCATAGTTAGAGAGGCCCTGGATTGGCTCAGGGAAGCCAAGTTGCCAGGGCCTCATAGAATACACCCAAGGTGCTAAAGGAGCTAGCAAGTGAATTGGCAGGTCCCTTATCACATTTTTTCAGCACATCACTTCAGACAGGGGTATTGCTGGGAGACTGAAGAAGAGCTGATTTAGTACCTCTCCACAATGGAGGGAGTTGGGAAGAAGCAGGCAACTACATACTGGTCAGCCTTATTTCTGTAGTGAGGAAACTAATGGAAACCTTAATAAAAAAGATTTGGTAGAATACCTAGATAAGGAAGATCTGCAGGATGACAGACAACATGGGTTCATGGTGGGAAGGTCATGCCAAATGAACCTAATCGCATTTTTGGACTGGGTCACTGGGGAACTAGACACAGGCCACCTGGCTGACCTCCTCTCCTTCAATTTCAGTAAGATCTTTGATTCAGTGCCACACAACCTCCTGCTGAAAAAGTTGGAGGACTTGGATGCAGCCAAGTGCATAGTCAGTTGGGTAGATACAGTGGTAGCCACAGATATTGCCAGCTATTTCCAGATATTTCATGAAATTTCTGAAGAGTTTCTCTCTGCTGCCCCTACTGTTTAAATGCAAAAAGCATCAGGTATTTCTGGAAATATCACAGAAATTTCGGGAAATAGATGGCAATGTCTGTGGCTACTACTGTAATTGGCTTCAGGACAGAAAACAGAGAGCAGTGGTCAATGGGTTGAGATCTGATGAAGGTGCAGTCACTAGTGTTGTGCCCCAAGGCACGGTGTTGGGGCCAGTCCTGTTTAATGCCTTTATCAGTGACATCAGCATAGGTATTCAGGGCAATATTGCCCTATCCATGGATGATACCAAGCTAGAAGGAAGGGTTGACAGTGATGAGGCAATTAAGGACTTACAAAAAGAACTACAGAGGCTGTAAAGATGGTCCAACATCTGGAAGCTGAAGTTCAATGCAATAAAATGTAAGGTCATGCATTTGGGAAAGGAAACACAGTGACAGAGTACCACCTCAATAGAGTCCAGCTCAGTGCCATGCATGAGAAATGGGACCTAGGTGGTATTGAAAGCAGAGCTATTGGTCAATAGTTGCCTGGATCACTTTGGTTGCCCCCTTTATATATTGGAATAGTTTCACTCTGTTTCCATATACAGTAGTAGGAAAAACCCTGTACTTAAACTCCAATTAAACATATATACTATTGTTGGTGCTATATAACCAGCAGCCATTTGTAAAAAACTTCCTTCCAATCCATCTATGCCAGGAGATTTATGAATTTGAATTTGTTTTAAACATATTTTTACCTCCTTTATATTCAAAACTCTAAATTGAGAAGGTGGATATAACCCTTTAAATTCTGGCACATCCTGGGTCTTGTTTAATGGGATTCTTACCTCTAGATCTGGGAGATTAACAAAAAAAATAATTTAACAAATTTGCTATTGCCTTGGGTTCTTCTACTGCCTTCTCCTTGTGTATCAATTGATTAATGTTTTGTTCATTTTTATTGCCTGAACTAATAATGTCATTAACTGTTTGTCAGAATTTTTTGGGGTCATTATTCCTGTCTATTTTCATTCTAAAATAGTTCAGTCTAGCCCTCTTTATCTGTTGTTTACAGTTATTCCTTTTATTTTTATAAATATCCCAATCACTACTTGATTTTGTCTTTTAGCCAGTTATCACAATCTATTCTTAATCTTATTACTTTTTAATAAATTACCATTTATCCAGGGCTCCCTAGCTTTTCTCTTACTTACTTTTATTTTTGGTGCATGCTTATCACATATCTCCAAAAATCTAGCCACAAAATACTGTACTGTTTGATCTAAATCCAGAATTAATTTGCATCTCTCCCAATTTTCTGTCTGCATGTCCAAATTAAAGCTGTCAATTGAAAAATGTTTCAAGTTCCTAACCCATCCCTCCCTCAAATGTATCCTTGGTTGTACCATACTACCTATAGTTGCCCAAATTAATTGATGATCTCCCAATAATGGGGGTTCAACACCCTTTGAATGGACTTTTAACTGAGGTGAGACTAGCAACAAATCTAACAGTGTACCCTTAGTCATGGAGTTTGTGTATCTAGCACAGTAGATTCATCTATCAGCTGGATTAAATCAAGGGGTGCCAACATTTATTTTAATCTATTGCCTCTCTGATTATGCCAATCTGAGTTTAACTCTCCTATTAAAATCAACAATTTATATTTTACTTCATCCTGAATTACACCAATGGTCGATTCCAAATCCACCATCTGTGCATAAGGGGAGAGTACAAAATCCCTATAGCAACTTTTAAGTCACAAAAATAAAGTACTATAAAGTCCACATTTCCTGTATTACCTTTTGTTAAAACTTTAACTGATCCCAATGTATTTTTTATATAATGAATAACCCCCCCCCTTCTATTCTTCCTGTCTGAATGATATATTTGATATCCTACCAAACCTATTTCACCATCCTCTACCGTATTTGTAAGCCAGGTTTCAAAGAAGCCTGCTATATCTGTTTTTTGGGCTTCAAATAATATTTCCACCAAATCCATTTTTGGGGCCAAGCTCCTTGTATTGTCATGCATTATTTCTAAGTTAATACTCGAATTCTGAGTTGGTCCAGGGTTCAGTTCTATGTCCCCACCAATATTAAAAGCAAGGTAAACATAACATTATCAGAACACATACTTTTATGTATTGTATATGCCTCCAGAGGTTTAAATTGACTTGCGAAGTAATAAGTTGTCCAAATTCTTGCAAACTCATTTCTGTGCGATTTTAAACTAAAAACTCTCCCTTTGTGATCCTATTTCTGAATTAATTGGCCAATAATAACCCAGTGTACTAGGGATATCCTCAATTATACAGGAATAGTTAATTGAACATACGGATAGCAACAAACACATCATTTTGCCTACATACATTATAGCACCTTAAACCTGTTGGGACTATGTTTCAAAATAATATTTACCTTACCAACACTTAAATACTAAATACTATAAAAAACGTTCCCTTTTAGTACACCATTAAAAATACAGCCTATTTCCAAGTTATAATATTTTTCTGTCTAAATTTAAATAAAATAATCTACCCGCTATTTACTTTTTCACTCATTTCTATATAAAACACTACTAACCCTTCAAACTGCTTTTCAGATTTTCCTTGCTATGAGTGGCACTCGTGACACTCACAACGCTCGCGATTGCGAGCGGTGCCAAAATTTAAACGTCTCAGTCCCCGCCTTTGATGATGATTCCAGACAGCTGACTCTCCCCAAGCCCCCTGCTCACAACAGTGCACAGATAAAGATAGATGTTAAGTCCAGGCACAGAATACAAAATCACACAGTCTCTCACCCTGGCGATTCTCTGCAATGTTACTGCAGGTATATTCCTCTCATGGCAAACAGCAGGCAGCAGGTAGCATACAGTAAGCAGCAGGTAGCAAACAGCACAGCTATGAAAAAATAAGGGCCACTTGGCCCATCCAGTCTGCTCTTTTTCATTGTGCTGCCTTCACTTTAGACCCTTCTGGGTCTACTGCACTTCTCTTCCATCTCTATTTTCTATATTTCAGCTTTAACAAGCCATAACTCTGCCAATATATGCAGTTATGAGACAACCTATATATCAAAGTAAATGTCTTAATGAGTACTACAAAACTAACATATACTACCTTTACCCCCCAAAAAAAAAATATAGGGGCCATATAAAAAAAACATAAAAGTTTAAAAAGAAATTACAATTCCCATAGGATAAAATTGCAACTTTAACACGCTGTAACTCTGTCAATCTTTAGAGTTAATGGACAATGTATATTACAGTAGAAGGGTCTAAATGACTAGTACACACTAAGCACCTAAGGAATAAGAACTGAAACTGATCCATCCCTACACAAGGAAAAAAAAAATAAGGAAGCACATAAACTAACACATTCTGAAATTTAATTAGGAGCTGCATTTCAGGTGGACAAGATAGACCTTCGGGCCTAATCTGTTGGTGACTTTGTATGTACCTGCCCCTTGTCTCCTTCCCCTACCACTTAAACCTTGTCAGTTCGTTAGCTACTTCCTCAGACTCTTACTTGTCCCTCCTATCCCGAGCTGCATCTCCTTCACCTAGCACCTTATTGAGTTCTGCCTACTATTGTCCAATTATTTTCTAAATCCCACTCTGTCTCCCCATCTTTACTTATTCAGTTCCCCTGCTCAATAGGCAGATCAAGTCAGCATGCAAACCCTTAAGTGTGTGGTTTTATATGAATTTCATATGTTTAAAGCACTTCTCTGCTGTTTGCTCATTGTGTAACTGTATTATCTCATTGTACTTTGCCTCATACATTTTAGCACTTTTTCAGATTTTATTCTGATGTATAATTATGTTCTCCTGTATATACTATAATGTACCATTGTCACATGTACTTTCATGTTTGTGTACTCCACTCCCCTTTCTCCCAGAATACACCAGGAGACAAGCTACTTGTTGCTCAGTGTGCTTTTCTGGAGAAACTTTTCAATAAATAAATAAATGTATGTATGTACGTAAATTGCTTTTCCCCTTGTTTCCACACCCACATACACATGTGGATAAATGGAGGCATGAAAGTGTGGGCCCACAGTGCCCGTGCTTCCATAATCATGTGGCTATGTTAAGGAAATTATTTTCAAAAAAACTTTGTTAATGCACCAGTTAGGGCTAAACTGACAAAAGTAGTGAAATGTAGCAAAAAGAAAAAAAAGTTATGGTTTTGGCTTTCCTGAGTCTTGGAAAATCAGGCCTATGAACCTACGAACTTATGAAATAGCCAGCAGACACAGGCTTTTTGGTCTATCTAGTCTGCTCGAGTGTCCAGCACACCATTTAATTAAACTGCAGCTGCCCACCTTGCCTGTCCTTCTGATTTAGTGTTCCCATCCTCTGACTTCTCTCCCACTTACTTCTACACAGTTTGACCCTCCCTTTGGCCCCATCCCATCCCTTTTTGAAGCTGCCCACCATCCACAGTAATATCACTTCCTCCAGAAGTGTGTTCCAACCTATCACCACCCTTTCTGTGAAATAGTGCTCTCACCAGCACCTCCAGGCCTTTCTCCTCATTCAAAATGGATAACTGCACTCCCCCTAACCAGTAGCTATTCTCTGTTTTTTTTGGCCCCAAATGCAATACCTTGCATTTTTTAGCATTGAACCACAGCTGTCAGGAACCTGACATGGTACAGTACAGGAGAATGGGGTGAGCGTTAGGGTCCATGACTCTAAGGCACATCCTGATGCTTGTTGGTGTGTGGAGGGTGGAGGTGGTGTTGCGATGGTAGAGTTGGGTGGGGTGGGGCCCATGACTCTAAGGCACACCCTGACACTTGTTTGTGTGTGAGGGTGGGAGGTTGGGTTCCAATGGTATGGTTTGGTGGGGGAGGGATATAACAGTTGTAAACCCTAACATCCAATTTCCTGACATGTATCACTTTGGAAGACCTATATCTAGAACCCTAAATTTGTTTTAAATGAAGTTTTTTTTAATCAATATATATATATATATATATATATATATATATATATTTATATATATGTGTGTGTGTGTGTGTGTGTGTGTGTGTATACACACATATGTATACAGTGAAGTAGGAGTCCCAGTACTTACAGAAAACCATTATTTTCACAGCAATCTGACCTAAGTAAAAAAAAAAAAAACAATGTTATTCACCCAGAGCCCTATGCACAATGCTGGTGCATGCATGCTGGCATTCACAATCGCTGACTGTTGGATTATGGCCCAGCCCCCCAGCATGCTGTCATGTGGTGATATATGGGGTTGCACAAGGGCAGAATGTGAATGGGCAGGTGGCCACCCAATCGTATTCCCATCCAGTGTCCCATAGTGGATCCCTTCCATGGATGGATAGGTGGGGGAGTCTGGGAGGGCATGTATGCTCCCAAGAATAACAGGCCAGCATTTGCCTGAATGGCTGCCCCCAGCCCTCCCAGGCATCCCATTGGGCTGCAGCAGATATGTACAGGGGATCCATTTGCTGCCACACCCTGCCACTAACCTGCAGGAGGTCACATAAATATTTATGGCAGGGTCCCCCCTGTTGTAGTCTCCACCAGCACTCCACAACTTAGTGCAAAGAGTGCAGCGGGGAGCATGCCCCGGCATGGTGACCCATGGCTAGCTGAGGGATCCAGCAAGCAGGGTGCTAGCGCATCCATGGTGAATGTTGCAGGGGAGTGCAGGTCACTGCTGCATGGCATTCAGACATGGGAATACCTATGCGCTGCCCTTACAGGATGAGTAGGCAGTTGTAAATAGACTCCCCCCTCCGTGAGTAAATAACAGCATTTATTTTTCACTTATCTACATCATCAAAACGTCAGTCATATGGACTGACATTCAGTAGTAACCAATCCACTAGGAAACTGTCTCCCAAATGTAGTCAATGTAAACCCTGCTTTGATACTCAAAACTCTGCTCCTGTGGCCTTGTTTACCAGCTTAGCTAAATACTCCCACAGTAAAATCACAATCTGCTTCTTTTTTCATTCATATGCTGCCAGCAGTACACTAAATTTATACTTTAACAATTTATTCTATTCTCTGCTGACTGGCTGCACATTGTGATCACTGTAATTTTACTTTTTTTTTCTGTGTATCAGCCAGCCAACCGCATGTCACTCCCACTCACTCTGGCACACTGTGCATGCCTCAGTGGTTCTCTTCTGTAAGATTGCTGCCTCACTAAATAAAAGAAAACTTCACAATGTAGTATGCAACACATGAAAACCAAAACAGGACTGCATTTTCATTATGGGTATGTGTGTTGGGGGAAGTACATGGGGTTGTTCAACTTGGAGGGGTGCTAAGAAGCATGGCATTTTAGTGGCTTTGTATATGTGTGGTGGGAGGGGAGGGCATCCTACCTGTAGAGGAAGTGTGCAGTTTATTAAAAAAAAAAACTTGAAAAAATGCATACAATGTCCTCTGTTCAAATATACCATTTAATCCATTTAATTTCAATTTCTGAATGTCCTTCGTTCAAACATACAGTACTTACCTACTGTACATGGAGGAAGGAGACACAGTGGGAAAACCACTGTGTTTCAAGAGAGGGTGGGAGGGTTGGGGTACAGTGTACAGTGATGCATATGGGAGGATAGGAGAAGTGGAAGTGGCAGAAAGAGTGAAAACTTAGACAGAGGGGGATTTGGCTGCAGAACACCACATCCATGTAGGCAAACACAAGAAGGACCATCTTCAGTGTCAGACTGTTATACTGTACATGGGCCCACCTGGAAAGAGATACTGGATTCCACGTGGAAAATCAATAGAAGATAGCCTAGCCAGGACACACTCATATCAGTATTCCAATTAAATTTAGTATAGTGACTCGGTTTTGGCATTTTCCTTTTATTTTCACTGATCAGAAAAACAAACTTAATTAGAAAACAGTTGTAACGTGGAAGTATTTTCAGAGCTTGAAATGTGGAGAGGAGCCCAACGAAGTGGGGCCAACCTAGACATTTCCTGGTTGCTAGGCTGGTAGTCAATCTCTGATCATCTTGAAAATAATTTCATGGACAACAGGGAGTACAAGTCAAGATGTTTTGCAGTACATAGTCATAGCTCTGGGGAGAAGCTATTTGTGGATATAATTAATGTGGAAGGATAAACAGAGGTTTTGAACCAGCCACACACTAAGCTCTTGAAGTGGGGGACTTCTTTACATAAAGAACAGTACAGTTTCCAAAAGGCAGGTTTTTGTGAAGCCTAGCTAGTCTCTGCTTAGGCTATGGAGATGATTTTTGTTGGATCAGGTTGAACTAACACTGAATATGATTTAGAGAATAATGTACAGGTAGGTGGTTATAATGAGGATTTTACACATCTCTGAGAGGTGGGATGCCACATAAACCCTGAGAGAGAAGCTTGAGCAGTTTATTAAGGCATCCCACCCTGAGGGGGGAGTGTAAAATCCGAGTTTTGGCCACCTACCCAGCCTTTATTTTATATAACTGCTGGGTCACTTTTTTTGCCACACCAATTATATAAAATAAAACTGCATTCCTGTTTAGCCATGGTCCCATCTGACTTACATGTGGTGCACGACTGGGGAGATGTTTCACTTTTTTTGTTTTGTTTTTAAATATGTAAGGCCCCTTTGAACTCAATCAACAACTGTGGATCCAGGGTTACAATTATTTTTCTTTATTTTTAAAAGTTTACTTACTACTGAAAGCGAGTGGTGGTCAGGGTGTCTGGTGCAGTGTTCAGTGGGAAGACACTGGCTGGCACATGTGCGGAACAAGGGAAACTGGCCACATGTTCGCTAATATAACCAGATGGTTGTAATGATAAAATTACAACCCAGTTTCCCTATGGGAAAAACCACAACCGAGTAATTATTGAGATCATCTTGTACTGCCGCTTCCAGTTTGGGTACTGAGGCACATGAGGCACAGTGTCATCTAACTATATAAATATGCTAGGAGACACAGTCTAAGGAGAGGTCATTCATGATAAGGAAGAAGAGGATAGAGACCATGGAGACGCACTGGGGATCACACGAAGCAATGCAAAGGGAAGGGGAGAAGACATTACCTAGTTGGACTGATTGGTTCTAGTCAAACAGTAGTAGACTAGACAGCATCACAGTATAGATGAAAAACTAGAAAGGCTAATGCTTAGGATCCTGGTAAGCAAAGAAACAACCTACTGTAGGCTCTCAGCAGTATCAGTCACCTGTCAGAGTGGTGCAATAGAGTTCCTAGGCAGCATGGCCTGCATACAGTTGACTCCAAGCTGATGCATAAGCATAACACCTTTCTGCTGTACAGCCCTATCACTTAGGCAGCCACTTATATGTTGATCATTCTCTGAGTCTGGAGATAAGCAAGGGCCGGAGGCCCAGCTGCCAAAGGCTGTCTCTTTGCTGAAGCTGAGTTTCCTACATCCTTACTGGCTACAGTAGATGCACACTGGCCTGCTGTTTTATAAGCCTAGTTCCCTGCAGTGCAATCTGATTGACAGATTAGAAGTTCCCTGTAGCCCAATTGATTGCATGAGCACAGTTTCCTGTAGCCTTATTAGGTATTTTAAGAGTTAGCCTTTTGGTTCAGTCACTTGACATCTTGGGCACTGGGGGTAGGCTATTGCTGGCCCAGTCAACCCCTCAAACCCGTGCAAGAGCAGATGTATGCTGCAAGTCTATTGAAGGAAGATATGTAAGATGAATATAATGAACTCTCTCAGTATGGGTCAGAAGGCCCATGTACAACATCCCAATTGACAGCTCCAGCTGAGTTCCCTACAGTCTAATTGGTTGTACAGTAGCTGCACAATGGACTGTAGCCTGGTTGGCTGCTTTAGCACACTTTGCTGCAGCCTGATTAGTGGCTTCATAATTGATTGCTTCAAATGTGGTCCTTTGGTTCAGCTCTTTGATGTCCAGAGCAGTGTGTGGAGCCTATTCACCAAGTCAAGCTTTCATGCTCACTGAAAGAAGCATACTGGATACTTAGGTAAGCTGCAGAGTTAATTTATTTACCATTACATGGATCAATGTGGTTCCACATGCTCAGTGCAAAAGTACACTTGACAAATATTGAATCCAGTAACCAGACACACAACAACTCAGTGTACCATAGCACTTCGCTCTACTGGAGCTTGGCAGAGCCCATTCCATGACTCAGGCAACCCCCACTACCATTCCAAGAGCAGCAATATGCTACAAGTCTTTTTTGTGTGTAATCTGTTTTCATTTGATATGGTCAACTTGCAAATAGTTCCATAGCAAATTCATTGTTCATCATAAAGAATTCTACGTACTTATAACAGGATGAGTTAATGAAATGCTCAGAGTACCTGCACATATGGGAAGAAAAAGAAACACTGTTGTTTACCTAGAAACACACATAGATAAACAGGATTCAACATGAATAACATTCATACACCAACACACTTGCCATGCCTGTGAAGGACCCATCCAAAATATTGGTAAGCAACATTAAGATCAAAAGGCACTTAGTAGTTTTCTTGTGGTCCCATAGTACTTATTAGGTGCACCCTCATATTGTATTTACATGCTCTACCCTTGTTCTCCCACTAAATGAAGTGTAACCTTCTAGTTAAGTCTCTTGTACAATAATAATGCACAGAGAAATGCAAATGCAGAGAAGTCAGAGAAGTGCACAGATAATGCAGCATAGGAGATTTGGGTAACATTAAAACAGGACAGATAAAACATCATAATTTAATCAATACAGTACATTATAACGTAAATGGTGTACTTCTGTATAGAGTTGTATGACATTACATAATAGGCTGCACTTTACTAGGCTAAGCCATCATACGTTAATAAATCTAAAACAAGAACATCTGGAATGTCACAACTGACTTAGGGAAAAATAAGCAACAGACTTCACCAAATCCATAAAGTTAGGTGAAAAGGACACAGACTAGTCAGAGTAGCAACAGTTTCCAGCATGGGTCAGCAAGGAGAAAAGCATAATTAGTTTGAGGTCTTAATTATTACTACATAGGAGCTGCTAGGTGGAAGGTGATCATCAAGGTAACAGATTTCAAACATGCATGGGATAGTTGCAAGGGGACCTTGGTAAGAGGGCTGGTGGGGCGGCAAGGCCAGAGATCAGATAATGTCTATGGTAGCATAGTAGGTATGGACTTTAGGGCACAATGGATGGGTCAGAAGGTCCTTTTCTGCAGACAGTTTCTATGTTCTATGAGTTGCCACACATCCATGCGGTTGACACCATGTTGGCAGGGATTGCAAGTAACGCAACACAAATGAATACCAGCAGAAATTACAAGTATACCATCACATAACAGTGAACAGCATACAACCACAATCCCCACCTGCCTCAAGCAGTCTACTCACAGAACAGAGTCCAAAGACCAGTAATCTCAGCCCTCTTCCTAAGTTGAAACCCTTCACAAACCAAAATCCAAATTTATCTTCTTTAGTAAGTTACCAACATTGTTGGGTTCAGAAAATAACTACTGTTTTTCCAAATATGTAACACGCAGCTGGGTCAGGTATTGTAGATTATGGGACACCCCCAGAGAACATTGTGATAGCATTAAAGAATTTCCTACAATCCCTTGTTGCAAAGCTTAATTCCAGAAAGACAGCCAACTTCCCTCCTGTAGGGATTTCCAGCACTCTGATCCTTCCTGAAGCTGTTAAGACTCTGCCCCTTTCACGTGTTTGTGGTAGTGGTATAAAAAGGGTCCTGGAAGTATTGTATCTGGATCATTTTCTTGGGGTTATTCTGTAAGCTTGCAAGACAGTAGGGGATGGTCTAACTTCAGAGTTGCGCTTAGCCATATATCAAGTTATCAGCTAGTTTTTGGACACTTGACTCTTGCCTTGTAGTCTCTAAGTCTCTCTCTGACTTGATTTTTCTCATGCCCACCCACCCCCATCTCTGACACTCTTTTAATCCGCACCCCCCACTGTCAAACTCTGCCTCAACCACCTGATATGATGAAGCAGAAGAGAGGGCTATACCTAATCTCTTAAAGGTGCACATCACTAAACTCTCCTACATCCAAGCTTGCCCACATGAAATCACCTTTCTCATTGATAGTCCCTAGAAGGCTCAGCCCTGTTCAATTTAAGAAAAGGAAAAAATAAACATGCATCCAGCAGATCTATGATTACTAGTCGCTGTTCTCTTGTTGACTCTACTGCCAAACATACAACATAGCACCACCAGCCACAAGGAGAGTGACACATGCTCAACAGGGAATGTTCGGACTCCAAGCTCAACATCTACCCAGCTCTCTCAGTATTTTCAGGCTGCCAGCTCATCCCATCCCACTCCGACACTAGCAACCCTATCCCTCTTCCAATCATCAGAACGATCCCTGTTTCCAGCCAATATGAGAAGAAATCCTCTTCCCGTCACCACCGTATGCAGTCCTTAAAGATCCTTATGCTGCAGGCAACAAGAATCATCTTGATGCTGCTGCTGCTTTCAGGCAACATTCACCCTAACCCAGGCCCTAAATCTATTGATTCTAAACTTATGAGAAAGTCAGGAACTATCTCTATTACCTCAATCCATATTTACAGCATCATGTTAAAGCTGGACCTACTACAAGCATGGGTAGCACAGCACAACCCGATGTCTTGTCAGTGGTAGAGACCTGGCTCATGCCTAGGACTACAGATATTGAAACCCAAGTTTTTGGCCACACCACCTTCCAGCTTGATAGATTTGGTAAAAGGGGTGGCAGCTGCTTAATCTATATAAAAAAGCACCTGAATGGTAGTGTCCTACTGCACCTAAAAACAGGCAAAAATGTACAAATCTTACTTGTGAAGCTGCTCCTTGGATCTCATAGCTGGGGATAACTCTCATCTCTGCATACATCCCCCCTAAGGAGCAAGTTTAGGGCTTTAAAGTGCTCCATAAAGACCTCACGGACCTCTGCACTAATACCAAGGTTTAAGTGTTGGGTGATTTTAACATAAATTTGTTGTCCCATGTCTCTGCTCCTACAAGGATGCCATCTCATCAATCAATATCCACCAATTGTTGACCTCCCTGACTCATACAAATTATCATACTGTGTTCTGCACCCTACTAGACTGGTAGCTTACAAATAGGCCAGATCGTATCACAAGTGTTAACGTGCTCCCAGATTCAATAAACGATCACTCTCAAATCCTCTGTTCATGGTCCAACAAGTCCCCAAGACTATTTGTAAGCAACCAGTCTAGCAGGGACAAATGTTATAACATCCGATACACTTGGGAAAGGGCAACTAGATCCCCTTAAACAACACCTCATACAGCAGAATTGGTGCCCAATCTTTGCAGCCATGTACGATGATGTAGCACATGACCACTTTCCCAGGATCTTTAATGCTGCCTGCAACATATTTGTTCTTCTTACCAAAAGGAAAGTCAAAGGATCCCATAAATCGTGGATAACCCCACACCTCTTCAGTCAGTTACATGCTTGGGACCACCTCTTGCTCAAGTTTGAAAGCACAGGAATACCCTCTGACCTCCAAAACTACAAGATGGCCCAGAACCAATGTACCCAAGACATCCTTCAGGCGAGGGCCAACCAATTTAGATCAGAGCTTAACTCCTCTTGGGGGGACAGCAACAAATTCTGACAAAACATAAAAACACCTGCTGGAATGCCAGATAAATTGGCCCCGACCATGCTGAATCTAGGTGGGACCATTACTCAGGACCAAATGACCATGGCTAACACATTTAAAAAGGCATTCACAGATCTAAGTGGGGTGCTTCCAACTGAATATCTTAACTGAGATGACGGCAAGCCCAGGAATATACTGACTACACCACCCACTAACCAAACGCCTCCATTCTACCTTAGAATAATCACAAAAATTGAAGCCAAGAAGTACCTCTCCAAAGCAATCAATGAAACTAGGTTTAGTGGTGACAGGCCTGACCTGAAACTGATTTCCCTCACCCTCGATGTGTTAATGGCTCCACTCACTAGAATACTCAATCTCTCCCCCTCTCCAGTAATTTCCCTAGGCTATGGAAGGCTGCAGTAGTTACTCTTGTTCTCAAAAGTGGTGACAGGTCAATCCACAGAAACTATCATCCTATATCTATTCTTCCACTCATATCAAAAGCTCTCGAGATAATCATCTATGATCAACTAATTGACCATCTCGATAAATATCAACTGCAATGCCAACAGCAACATGGCTTTCAAAAGTTTCATAGTACTACAACCTCACTGAAAGAGTTTACAGGTTACACACATGATGCCTTCGATCATAGGCACTTGGTGGGTGCTACCTTTATAGACCTCACCAAGGCCTTTGATACAGTTAACCATGAACACCTCTTGATCCAACTTGGTGCCTTAGGTATATCATCAGACTTGCTCAGCTGGTTTAGGAGTTACCTCTCTGGTCGGGTACAACAAGCAAAAATTGCAAATACTCTCTCAGATACCCAACACGTTTGTATGGGAGTTCCCCAGAGATCCATCTTGGGTCCACTGTTATTCAGCCTTTTTATAAATCAACTACCCCAAGTATATCGATACCAAATCCTCCTTTACGCGGACAATGCCATCATATACTCCAGCCAACCTGATCCTGACACTCTGGAACAACAGTTGCAGAAAGACTTAAAAAACATTGAAGACTGGTTCTGTGATGTCAAGTTACTCTTAAATCACAAATAAATGAAGACCATGCTCTTTGCCTCAAGTCGCAACCAGCACAAGTCATCCAAGTTAACCATTAGGAACAACCATAACAAACCTCTTGAGATGGTCTATAACTTTAAATATTTTGGAATCACCTTTGACAGTTCCCTCTCCTACTCCACCCATGTCAACCTTATCACATGGTCTGCTAATTGGAACTCAGGCAGTTATACCGACACCATCACTGTCTCATTGATGCAGCCCTCCAACTCGCTATAACCAGCTCAGTTTTCTCTTGCATAGACTACAGCTTTGCTATATATAGTGTGGCCTCTGACACTAAGCTCAAATGCATAGCCACCACTCTGAAAAATGCATGCAGACTGACTCTAGTCACACCTCATCTGACCCATACCTGTCATCTATATTCTTTATCTAGCAGGTTAGACCTAGAAAATAGAATTCAATACCAGGTTTGCCTCTTGGCCAAAAAGCTGCCCTTGGCCTGTTGCCACCAGGAGTGCATGGTATGCTCAGACCAGTAGAATCCATAAGGCCAAATAGAGCCTCAAACACCAACCTATTCAAGGTCCCATTCCATTGCACCAAGCGAGGCCAGAGATCCTTTAGGTACAGGTCAACACTACAGCTAAACTCCCTGCCAATCGATCTCATTGCCAAGCCTAAGATTGGGCCATTCAAACCCAAACTCCACACTCACCTCACTAATTACATGTCCTGCTTCTGCTTTCAATAACCTGTTCTCCTTCCACCACTGACACCCTTGCCCCATGGATAATAGCACTTATATTCATTCTCTAACTGCAGCACTTCTCTTCCCCTACACCTTACTACCTACTCTCTGCCTGCTGCCCACTCCCCTCTCCTTCCAACCCCACTATCCAATATCCACTCCCTCCCTTCTTCCTCCCCCCACCCTTCCCCAGTTAATTCACCCTCCCCTCATCTTCCCCTCCCCTTATCTTCCTACCTAACAATGGAAACCCTTGTTCTGATTTCCTGCTCTGCCTCACTTGTTCTACCTTCCCTTCTGTGCCCTAGTGTCTCGACTCCCCCCTTATCTTAGTCTGACAATGGAGGCCTTTGACTCAGGCTTCTTTCACTATCTCACCTGTTTCATTCCTCTACCTATGCACCATGTATTTTGGTTCCAACTCCAAACCTAAATATCCTCCTGTTGTTTACAAGCATTTGATGTACTTTACTTTGTAGCATGGCTACTCATATTGACATTTTTTTTTCTTTGTAATTTTGCAGTGTAATTTGTTTTTATTTGAGTGTATTTTTGCAGACAGAAAACCTATGTAAATGAGCTTTAGCTCATAGGTTGTAAATCTGAGATTTAAATAAATAAATAAATAAAACAATATATGTTACATAGATACATAGATACATAGACAGTGTTGGCAGATAAAGGCCTATGGCCCACCCAGTCTACCCATTTGAGCTTGTAAGTTCAGTTTATGTTTTCCTAGAAGTCTGCTGCCCCTTACCCCGACCTCCAGAATTTCTTTGTTGCTGGATCATCACCCTCTGTCTCATCAGGAAACAATAATCTCAGGTTTGAGGCTCTCATCTGATTTTTGAGGGTCTCAAGACAAAATTTTAAAGACTTATTTTTTTTATTAGTGTGGTTGTTCTGGTGGCCACTTTTAATGCTGCAGCCACCGCATCTGCGGCCTCCAGCTGCGCCATCGCAGTTTGCATCTCACAAATCAACATCCTGGAATAAAAATCTTGTAGTTTTTGATCGATGGCAAGCATCTTTTTGTCAAGAGCTTGGATAGCTTGGACTATATCTAACATAGTAGGTTCTACGAGAGAAGAGAATAAAAAGCACCCACTGCCAGGACAAAATAAGCACGCTGGACACAGGAACACTTTAAAGCATCTATCCTTTATATATAATATATGGCAAAACAGTACAAAAAGGTGACAGGCACAATGGCTATAGTGGCTACACGACACAAACTTACATTTTGCCTAGGTTTGAATGATAGTATAGATTTGGCAGTGTTTCTTAAGAAGTACAGGTGTTGAAAAAACACATGGTTTGGGGTGAAACACACCCTAAAAATGAAATAGCTATGATGGGTGCTGCAAAGTTGTTAGCATATGTTTTTTTCATCATATTAAACGTACTGCAGTGTATAGAAATACATGCAATGTATACAATATGAAAAAACTTAGTAACAGCTTTAAAGAAACAAAGGAGCTAAATAAATACACTTTTTGGTGTCTAATGGAATCTGAAAATGAGGTTGCACAGAGGGTTGTTACAATATCGCTAACGTCTCTTTGCTATAGTATTAGGAGTATAACAGTAATATAAAAACATATTTATTGAATACAGCATGATAAGACACAATATACCCCTCTAGGATCTGACCTGTTTAGATATATAAACTTATTTAAAAAATGTATGTTTTCTTGCATTTGTGACACCCCTGATCATGGAAGTTATAATGCCTGGGTTCATGGGATTTTTTTTACACACCATAGTGGTGGAGTTAGTTAGCCACAAAAACATCAAAACATGACTCTTTAAAATGTATTGCAGTGTCTACTTAAGATTAGACAATGGCAAGAAAGAATCTTGGACTGTGACTGGTCAGTTTGGGGCTGGACCCATGGCGTTATCACAGCATGACGCCACAGGTCTAGTCGCAGCACTGTGAACCCATGTAGATGAGCATTTTATGTAGCTTTTGATTGATTGCTTTATGGAGCTTTTGTTTGATTGTTTCATCTTCTCTTAAAAACCAAAAATATTGTTCCACACAAAAACATCTTTAAAATTATTTTTTTTATTCTGTATAACAACGAGCCATTGTATAATAGGAATAATGCACTCCAGGGTTTGTGTCATTTGGGATAACGCCACGCCTGGGGCATTGGACGCACTTGGCCTGCGGCCTTGTGCCCAACCCCCCCCCAGGCATGGCGTTATCCCAGCATGACACACACCCTGACATGCATTATTCCTTTAATATAGATTGAGTAGATTGGAACTTTTCCTATAAAATGAGTAGCAACAATAAGAAATGCGCTCCCATTTAAACCCATGATTTGGATTGTGTGTGTATATTATTCTTAATTAGGACTTCAGCTTATGAGGACATACCTATAAAGGTTTTTAATGTTAATTATTTAAGCACTGATTTATTGGGACTGGTGCACAATTAAGTTATTTCCTGAAATCACGTGATCCTGGCACATATAAGCACTATAACTTGGTCAAACATATCACTCTGATGAAGCCTAGCACATAGCTAGGCAAATCGTAAGTTTGTTCCATGTAGCCACTATAGCTATTGTGCCTGTCACCTTTTTGTACAGTGCTGCCATAAGTTATACATAAAGGACTGACTCTTTGAAGTGTTCATGCATCTAGCGTGCTTTTTTTTATCCTTGCAGTAGGTGCTTTTTACTCTCTTCTCTCGTATTTGCACTCGCAATGCACCACTGCATTTTTCCCAGTGCATATCTGCTCTCAGCTCCATAGTAGGTTCTGCAATCCACAAACTTGTGGATGTCACCAGTGCCTGTCCTCCACTGGGCCCCACTGCCGTTCACTTCTTGCTGCTACTATCAGTAACCTTCCTTGGGTTTCCCATGCTTAACTTGAGCCAGATCTTCAAAATAGTTGCAAGGCTGTTTAGATCTTTGGTAGGGACATAAAAAACATAAATCTTATTTTATAAGATGAGAAGGCTAAGAATAAAAGATATTCCATGTAGAAGTCAGAAAGAGACATGACCATTCATGCTGGCCACTGGCCATGCCCCCCTGCAATTCAATTGAAAGGTGGTGATGGAGACTGAAGATAATGGCCTCTGTTTGAAGGAGGGAGACCCAGCTACAACAGCCAGATTAGATATTCTAATCAAGTTTCCTGCAGTCCAGTAGCCTGCAGCTACAAACTGGCCTATAATCCAATTGATTACTTTAGAACTGTTCTCTGCAGCCCAATTACTGGCTTTGCATAGTTCCCGCAGCACTATTGACTACTCTACAGACAAGCCTTCTGATGCTATTCCTAGATGTCCCAGGTAGTAGTTGTTGGGTGGGAGGAGGAAAACCCTATTGCAAGTCTCAGGGAAACACTAACAGTCATGCAAGGGCAGCTTGCTTCAGTGGAGCAGGAAAGTACCTGAAATCCTAATAGACAAAGGACTAAGGTATGCCAAGCAGTGTACAGCCACTGTCAAGAGGTCAGTCATATTGCTGGGAGTGCATTAAAAGGGGCATAATCAGAAGAACAGGGAATGCAATCCAGCCACTTTACATGACCCTAGTAATGCCCATCCTGGAGTACAATGTGCAGTGCTGGGACTTCTCAATGTAAAATAGACATCAATGTGGTTGAAAGAGTACAATACTGGTTCACCAAGATTATTACAGTTACTGTAGTTGAAAGTTATTATGAGAAGCTGGTGGCCCTTAAAAAGTTCACCTTGGAGAACAGAATGCAGAAAGGCAAAGTGATCTCTATCTTTTGCTTACTCAAGGGTATCAAAAAGATGAAACAGAAGGAGATATTCAATCTGCTGTCAACCAGCAAAATATGGGGACATGTCCTGAAGTTCAGATGTGGTAAATTCACTAGCAACATTATGAGGCACCTCTTATCCAGGAGGGAGATGAACCTGTGGAACAGCCTACCAGCACAGACAATAGACACAAAGATAGTAAGTAAGTAAGTTTATTTATCCGGCACCCAATCCCAAAGGCTCTGGGCACCTTATAGTAACATTCAACAGGGTGGTACAAACATTAAAAATTCATAAATAATAAGTAAATAAAACATAGAAACATAAACATAGAAACATAGAATTTGATGGCAGATAAGGACCGCTTGGCCCACCCAGTCTGCCCATTTCCCTACCTACTGGATAAGCTGCAGATCCTAGTTAACCAGCAGCTTACTTCTTCTTACCCCCACCCCCCAGAATTGCCTTATGACTGTCCCATGCATGCTTGAATTCCACCACTGATTTTGACTCCACAACCTTCCTCCGGAAGGCGTGCTCCATGCATCCACAACCCTCTCTGTGAAAAATACTTCCTTAAATTACCTCTGAGCCCCCCCTCTATCTTCAAATTGTTCCTCTTGTATCTTGCACACCTCTTTTTGAAAGATGCTACCCTCTTGGACTTTGTTGATTCCTTGAGGTACTTGAAAGTTTCTATCATGTCCCCCTCTCCCTCCTTTCCTCGAGGCTATACATATTAAGCTCCTTAAGTCTCTCTTCATATGTCTTCGGTGCAGACCCTGCACCATTTTAGTTGCTCTCCTCTGGACAGCTTCCATCCTGTCTATGTCTTTGCGGAGATTGGGTCTCCAGAACTGCACGCAGTACTCCAGATGGGGTCTCACCAGCTGTCTGTACAGAGGGATAATAACTTCCTGTTTTCTACTGGTGATGCTTCTCCCTATGCATCCCAGTAACCCCCAACCCTCCTTGCTGCCCTCTCACATTGCTTGCCCACCTTTAGGTCATCTGATATGACTACCTCCAGGTCCCTTCCATTTTGTTGTTGTTAGTATCTCACCCCCACTGTGTACTCTTCCCTGGGTTTTTGTTTCCCAGGTGCATTACCTTGCACTTCTTAGCATTGAATCTAAGCTGCCATACATTTGACCATTCCTCTAACCTTGCCAAGTCCCTTCTCATCCTTTCCACCCCACCCTGTTCATCAACTCTGTTGCAGATCTTAGTGTCATCTGCAAAGAGACATACTTTTCCTATAAACAAATAAACTATTTAGATAAAAGTATGTTAAAATATCTCTGCAGGAAAGGCTCTGTTAAAAAGATGAGTCTTCAAGCCCCTTTTGAAAGCCTTCACTGTAGAGGCCTCCCTCAAAGGTCTTGGCAGTGAGTTCCAGAGGACCAGGCCAGCCATCCCAAATGAACGATCACCCAATTTTTTCAATCTGGTCCTTGGAACCACCAGGAGGCTCTCAGTGGAGGAATGGAAGGAGTGGGCCAGGATGGCAGGAGAAGGGAAGTCTGACAGGTAGCCAGGGCCTGATCCAAATAGGGCCTTGTAGGTGAGCAAGCCCACCTTGAACAGAATCCTCCACCTCACCGGCAGCCAGTGCAGACCCCGTAGGACTGAAGTCACATGACAGGACCTTGACAGCCCTGTCAGTAGACTGCCTGCTGCATTCTGCACTAGCTGCAGTCGGTGAAGGTTCTCTCCACTGACCCTGAGGTAAAGATCATTACAGTAGTTGAGTCTGGATGTCACAAAGGCTTGCAAAAGTGAAGGCAGATCTTCAGGGGGAATCAGGGGTTTAATCCGGGCGATTTTCCTCAAATGATAGAAACCACTTTTGATAACAGCCGACACCTGATATCCAAATGTCAGCTTGTCATCAAGGACAATGCACAGATTTCTCCCCCTAGAGGATGCTGTCAACAGGGTCGACCCCAGGACCAGGCATGTTGTCACCCTGGAGGGACCATCATTATGCCCGCATTCTGGTTCAATCACTAGCACCTGTGTCTTGTCTGGGTTAAGTCTCAGCCAGTTAAATATCATCCAATCCTGGATCTTGGCAAGGCATTTATTCATCACTTCAACAGCACCATTTGTTCCTGAGGAGAAAAGACATGTACAGTTGCATATCATCTACATAGCAGTGAAAACACAGACTGTACTGTCTGTTGTACCTCCCCAGGGCACCATGTGTACCGCCAACAACATCGGTGACAGGATCAAGCCTTGAGGAACTCCACAGGTCAGCTTCATAGGGGAGGAGGAGAAATTCCATATCACTACCCTCTGCCTCCTGCATGAGAGAAAGGACTTGAACCAGTTAATGACAGTAATGGTGAGTCTACAATACTCTCTTAGGTGATCCAACAGCACAATGTGGTCCACAGTATCAAATACTGATGATAGATGGAGGAGAATAAGAACTGACCACTCCCCTCAATCTCTTGCCCTGAGGAGGTCATTAGGTACCCAAACTAGTGCCATCTTTGTGCTGTGCCTTGCTCAGAATCCTGGACTGGAATGACTCATAGACGTCAAAAGGTCTCCAGATGCACCTTGAGCTGCAGAGCCACTATATTCTCAACAACCTTCCCTAAAAATGGAAGGTTGGAGATAGGGCTATAATTCACCAGGATGTCTGGGTCGAGAGATGGTTTCTTCAGATATGACTTCACCAGTGCCTCTTTCAAGGCATCGAGGAAGACCCCTCCTGTGACTGAACACTGGACTATCCTGGTGATCACTGGACTAATAATCTCGATGCATCACACTAGGAGATGAGTTGGGCCAGGGTCCAGTTCACAACAAGTGGGCCACAGCTTCGAGATCACCTCAGAGATCTCAGCCACCTCCACTGGCCGAAACTCCACCCAGACAATGGGAGTGCCCCTGCTCCAACTAGACCCTACCCTGCAGGACTGATCTAGACCCCCTGGCAAGATCCTGGCCCGAATAGAGGATACTCTGTTAGAGAAGAACAGAGCTAGCTCTTCACAATGTGCTGCTGAAAATGTTCTTTTTGGCTGTAGACAGACTGGATGAAGAAGCCTGTCCACAGTCCAAAAGAGCTGAGCTGGTCTGCTCTTCCCTGCGGCAATCTTCCTGGACAGGAACTCTGCCTTCTTATGGTTCATTGCCCTTTGAAAATCAGCATAGTGATTCCTCAAAGCCAGTCTATCCTCCACTGACTGAGTTCTACACCAGCAATGCTTCAGCCTCTAACCCGTGGTCTTCATTACCTTGAGAGTCCCATCATACCATTGGGGGTCTCAAGTGAGAGGAACTGGTAAGCCTGGACACATTTCTTCTTATCTAGGGAATTACGGAGTACCCTTTGATGCAGTGTGTGTGGAGAATCCCTATAAATTAGTACTTGTTATTATAGAAATACTTACAATGTTAATTTATGATTATGAAATGCAGGGGGGGGGCAGACTTGATGAATCTAAGGTTTCTTCCAGCCTTAAATTACTGCAACCATATAGAATGCTGGTGGGTCCTGATTAAACATACAGTTGGTAGGGTGCAGTCTTGAAACCACTTGGAAGACCTGATCTGCAGAAAATAGTTAAAACTCTGGTAAATGCAGCAGAGTGTATATGTCCCTCAATAAATGAGTAGCACTGGCCTATGGCAGACTGCTCAAGGAGATCTCAATAATGATGTAGGATACCTTGTGTGGGAAAAATCAGTTACACACATTGTATTTTTATGCTGAAAAAAACTCTTCCCAACTGAAGATGGGACTTATTTAACCCTTAACCTGGGGCCAAAGGTCATTGAAACCATTTTCTTGACATTGAGAGGTAGCTGGTTGTAGCATATACAGCAGTACATTTTATTGCTATAGTTAGCTTTGCTATTTTCTTTGTAGCTCCCTAAAGTTTCCAGATCTAATCCTTTACCTACTAATATACTACTTATGAACTTTGGCATTCATGACTCTATGTTATTGTGGGATAAGAGTGCTACTCAGGAAGTGTAGAATAAGACAATTTTGTTATCATGTGTACATTTAAAGTGTTATATTATAGTAATGTTAACTCTGGACTGTATTTTTGTGAGCATGTGATGTATTTTTTTTTCTACTTCATATTCACCATCACTTTAATTACTAGAGGATGGTGCTGTAAATATTTCCTATGTTTCCTGTTTCCTCATCCTAATAGACAATAACTACAATAACTATAGTAGCTAAAGTAAGATGAATTATAGACATATTCCACCTTCCATCCTTCTTACAAGGATGATTGAAATAGAGACATTTGAGTCACAATGAATCAAACCAGCGTACAATAGTTTCATAGGACATTGGTTCTCCAAAAACACTAAAATCTGGCATAGGTAGTAGGCAAAAATTAATCCATTGTCTAACCTTTTTAAAATTTGAAGTTCTGACTAAGGAGTAACTGAAAACAAAATACTTCAGTCATTACTTAGCCATAGCAGTCTAAATCAAAATCCATCTACTGCCTCCCTAAAGAAGTAGTGGCAGGGGGGCGGGGGTGCTATAGTCTTTTAAAAACGTAATGTGATTTATAATGCAACCATGAAAGATTACTTACCTATGTCTTCCATTTCTAGAGGATCCCTTTAAGGCAAAAATGGGTTTTTAAGTGCCATACTGGCTCATTAATTTTGCAGATGAAAATCACCATTTAAGAAATATAATTCCACAATAAACTGCTAATAATATTTCTAACACTGGAAACATAAACCCAGTATTATTTTATTTCACTCTCATTATTTTCTACACCGGATATCTTCATTACCACTTTCACAACCGTTCCTCTTTGATAAGGCAATATGTGTTTGGTGCTTAGGAATTAGCTACTCAAAAAGGGATCTGTACGAAATCCCGGCTACAAAAATCTTGACAAATACAAGCCCAACACCGGGATCCCAACAGGGTTGTAATAACTAAAAAATCACTGACTATTAAAAATACCGTCAGTTATTCGGACTGGCAACATGAGTGATGGCTAGAAACATTCAATTTATCAGTTGGAACGTTAAGGGGGTGAGGCACAAGACCAAGCAATATAAAATACTGAAACATATAAACCATCAGAAGGCAGAAATTATGTTTTTGCAGGAGACGCATTTGCTCAAGAGGGAGGCTGGCAAAATGAAACAGCAACAAATTGGGCAGATGTTTGCAGCTGAGGGTATGACCCACAGTAGAGGGGTCATGATCCTTCTGCACAGGTCAGTTCCGTTCAAACCTCTTCAAATTATAGCTGACCCTTTGGGCAGATTTTTGTTTGTAAAAGGCAGATTGCATACCCTGGACATTGTCCTGGGTGCTATCTATGGCCCTAATGTAGATTCCCTAGTTTTTTTGTTCAGATAATTAAAGCCCTAACCCCATTTCTGGATACCCCTATGGTCATAGGGGGTGATTTCAATCTAATTTTTGATCAGACTCTCGACAGGTTGGGTCAATCCCATCAAGGTCTCTCTCCGGCACAAAGAGCCTTTAGGGACCTGATGGATTCCATTGATCTTTGTGATATATGGCGCGTATTACATCCCAATGCAAGGGAGTACACTGTTGTTTCCCCGGTGCATGCAACCTCTTCTAGGTTTGATTATATCCTCATTTCTCAAACCCCGTTACCAGGGGTTATATATTCTAGTATTGTCTCAGGGCCCCTGTCAGATCACTCTGTGGTCACCTGCCTAATAGCCCTAGCTTCATTGCCAAATAAAGGGGGCAGGTGGAAGTTGAATAACCAAATTCTGAAGGAGCCAAAGATGGTCCAATATATAATATCCCAAATAGAGCAGTTTATTGCTTCTAATTCTACCTCCATGGGGAAGCCTGTTATGATATGGGGTGCCTGTAAAGAGTATCTAAGGGGGATTATAATTGGTCTAACATTGAAAAGGAAAAGGGAGAGGGCATCTCGGATTTCTGACCTTCTTTCTCAAATTAGGAATATGGAGACTGCTCTTTCTCCATCTTCTTCTCAGACATTCAAACAAGACTTAACAAAATTGAGAGAAGCCTACCTAGCAATGCTAATGGAACAAGCCAAATTTGCAATTTTGAAAACACATGCGGTATATACCGATCAGGGTGAGAAGGTGGGCAAAATGCTAGCATTGCATATTAAGCAACAGAAATCTGCCAGACTCATTCCTGCTATCCATTCTCCTAGCGACAATTTCCTTAAGGTCTCGCCCTAGGAGATAGAGGAGGAATTTACAAAGTATTTCCAGGATTTATATGGCCCTATGGCCAATTCCCCATCTAGGGAAAGACTTTATGAATATCTGAGTGATTTACAGTTGGTAACTCTTACACAAACCCAGCAAATAATTCTAGAGTCTCCCATCTCTGAGGGTGAGATTGAAAGAGTAATCAAATCTCTTCCATCCGATAAATCTCTGGGCCCTGATGGGTTTACTTCCAATTTTTATAAGGCTTTCTCTAAACAACTGATTCCCATTTTGCTGCCGCTTTTCCAGGCTATTCTCTCTGGTCAAGTGTCTGATCCCTCTCTTTTTGAGGCGCTAATAGTCTTGTTGCCCAACCCAGATAGACCATCGGATCAGGTTGCAAGTTATAGGCCGATCTCCCTACTTAACCATGACATTAAAATCCTGGCAAGATTACTAGCCGACTGTGTGGAAGCTGTACTTCATTTTCTAATCGGGGTAGATCAGGTTGGTTTTATGAAAGGGAGATCATCGGTTGACCATCTGAGGGCCCTGTCTAACGTCTTCTTGGCATCCAAAGATGCTCCTCATCCAATGGTCTTGATCTCGCTGGATGCTGAGAAGGCATTTGACAGAGTCCATTGGGACTACCCATTTGTTACGATGGAAGCTTTCAGTTTTCTCACAGAATTCTGGAATTGGGTGAGTTCTCTATATAAGTTTCCCTCTGCCAGAATTTCATGTAATGGGGTTATTTCTAGCCCCTTCAAATTGCATGTAGGGACCAGACAGGGGTGTCCCTTATCTCCTCTTCTCTTCAACATCTATTTAGAGCTGCTTATCAGGAGGTTATCAGGAGCCCAGGGTATATCAGGTATCTCTCTAGGGGAGCAGGTGGTTAAAGTGGCGGCCTATGCAGATGACCTTCTGCTGCAGGTAACACACCCACTCACATTTATTCCCGCTATCCTAAAGCTAATAGTGGATTTTAGTAAGGTCTCAAACTATAAACTTAGCATAGGAAAGATGGTGGTTTTTCCTCTTAACCATAGGGTTTGCAAACAGGATATTATTGCGCTTGGACTCACCTGGAAGTCTGACTATATTAAATACCTGGGGCTTCTTTTAACAAGGAATACAATGCGGCTCAGGCAGTTAAATATCGATGCACTGGTACACAAAGTAGATCTTGACCTTTGTAGGTGGACCCTACTTCCCCTTTCTGTATGGGGCAGAATAAATTTAATCAAAATGAATGTTTACCCCATCTGTTCTACCCCCTCAACATGTTAAATATATGGCTTCCCCTGTCCTGGGTTAAAAAAGTGCATGGTATGATCTCCACTTTTATATGGGGCGATAAGAAGGCCAGGATGGCATTCCATAAATTAGCAGCCCCAAAGGCCAAAGGAGGTTTAAGACTTCCCCATATCGGGTTATATACTGGGCCAGTCAGGCCAATAAATATCTCAGATGGCTGACCGTGGATCAACTGTCTGCGGCTGCTACATACATCCCGACTTGGTTAGCTGTTGAATCTGCCTCCATTAAAAAACATGTTTTTTCCCCCGCTGTGCTGCTATATACCAAGATTAGTTCCCTACCAGAGTCTCTACATAGTTCCCCTGTAGCTGTTTCAATCAGGGCTCATACTCAGTTGTGTGCATTTCTGAGATATAAGAATCTCAAGGACTTATTTCAACCTGTAATAGGCAGCCCAATTTTTTATTAGAAGGTAAGCCTCTCCCAGTCATCTGGCTTCCTCAGATAGGGAATTGCCATTTAGAGGAGTTCGTGACACCCAATAGTCAATGGTATTCTTCAGCTGATATTATGTGTAAGTTTTCGATACCTCGTACAAATATTTTCAAGATTTTCCAGTTTCGTCATCTCTTGGTTAAGGTAATGGGCTCGACCCCCCCCCCCCAGCTCCTTATATCAGTTTTCAGGTTACCTTAACGGAGCTTGCGGGTCTGCCTTATGCCGCACTCCAAAATATACAGTGCTCTTTACCTGGGCCTACCCTTGACAATTATGCTCCTTCTCCTTTTGGGCCTTTCTTTTCAGGGCAGAGATCTGGATTGGTCTCTCCTGTGGAAAAGTTACCATAAGTTTCTCAAGCAGGATAGACTCAGATTAATGCAGTTTAAAATCTTGCACAATATTTATTATTCTCTGCAGAAACTTGCTAGGCTTGGGCTTGTGTCCTCTCCCCTTTGCACAAGATGTCAATCTCAAGAAGGAGATCTTCTCCATATTTTCTGGAGCTGTTCTAAAGTCGTCCCACTCTGGACTGCGATTAAACAGCGTGTTGATCCTCTGTTGGGGCTCTCAGACTTGTTCACCCCTGAAATTTGCATTCTTGGGGATTTCTCCTCCATTTCGGTGGTGAACAGGAGGTATCACATAGCTTTGATGTCAATGTCTGTCAAAAAGGTGGTGTTAAGACACTGGAGGGATATGGAGGTACCAACATATGTTGAATGGCTTCAGGAGTTACTTGCAAACTTCAGAACTGAAAGGACTGTTGCCAGTTTATTTAACAAACTTAAAAAGTTTGATAGGATTTGGGGCCCACTGCAAACCCTCTATGCACTTCAAGTTTAAGCACTATTAGGCTACATTCACAGGTATAGTGCTAAAGGTGTAAAAGGCGCTGGGTTGTTCAGGGTGGGGGTCGGGTTGGGTGGGTAGTGGGGTAGGGGAGAGAGAATCATTCTGTATCTTGTATCCGATGTATGCAGTCAAATTATGCATTGTTATGATTCGTTCTCTGTATTGGAAACTTTAATAAAATTTGAATTAAAAAAAAAAAAGTAAGTTAAAATCCTGACTTTCCTGCAACACAAGTAAAATTCACAGAGGGGGGCTTGGCCTAGCCCTGATCCAGTATGGTCGCATAGAGAGATAGCTCTTGCAACAGGGGGATAAATCCGACATTAGCCATCACTAAGACCCTCTATTCCTGCCAGAAATTTTATCATAGCAGACAGGAATCTCCTGGGCATAATTTTTGGGACTTTTCTTGCAAGATCGCTTTTGGAAATCACTCGTCTTTTCTCTCGGAAGGCGGATTTGCAGTGCGGCCTACAATATGCAGCCTTTTGCAGAATCATCGAGAACTAAAGCGATGTTCAGCCAGCTTATGACCCAAATGGCACAACTCACAATTGCAGTCAATGTCACTACGCAAACTTTGCAAGGGATTGAAGTTAGGCTTTTCCACAATGAAAGACGAATATCCTTCCATGATGCAGCTCTTCATGAAATGACTGCTACTCTGAGGGAACAGGCCAAGCTTATCCACACACTACAGAATAAAGTAGATGACCTGGAAAATCGCAGCTGTCAAAACAATATACGGCTTATTGGCTTTCCGGAAGGTGCAGAACAGAAATCAGCCATTGACTTCTTACAGTCAATCCTCCTGAAGCTGCTCAAACTACCAGCTGATTTTCACCCTCAGATAGAATGGGCACATCACTCGCTTGCCCCGGTACCAAGGCCTGGAGCAAGGCCTAGACCCCTGCTTGCCAGATTTTTGGATTTTAGGCAAAAATAATCTATTATGGCTGCTGCTCGAACTTCGGGGGAAATTACTTGGCAAGGGCATCATATCCAGCTGTATCTGGACTATTCTAAAGAACTCTCCGATCGCCATAAGGAATATGCCCAGGCACGGAGACTGTTACAAAAACTAAACTACTCTTACTCACTGCGGTACCCAGTGACCATGCGGATTATGCACAATGGGTCTCCCCTTCTGTTTGAGACATGAGAGAGCTTGATGGACTTCCTGTGGGCTAGACACCCTGTGGAGTTTTGGGACCCTAACAATCAGAGTGAGCAAATACAACACTCTCCCTCTCCGTCTGCAGCGAATATTTCCTTGGCTCCTAAACAAGACATACCTGAGTCTGGCGTGCGGATTTTTGACACATCGCTACCACTGAGGCCAAGGAAACGGCAACCATCTCATCATCATGATCGACAACAACATCCTACTGAAAGAGCCAGCTCCCCTAGCCCACAGGTGACGGCTCACTCTGACCAACTTTCAGATCAGCAAGATCCCATAGATCTGCAGACTTGCTTCTCACCCAACCCATTTGCCATTCTACAACTGGACCTGCAGGACTCAGATACTGCACAATGGATTTCAGAAGGGGCAGAGATGGACATATGTGGGTCGACATCCTCACGACCTATGCTCTCCACATCTCAAAGCAAATCCTGGGCTGACATTGCTGCTGCATCCCCAGATCTTGCAGCTGTCCTTCCCACTGCAAACTCACAAGATGGAACTCTCGATGCTACAATTGGTCTTCCCAGACCTGGCTCAGAATCCCCGGACTGAGGACATGTTTCAAACTGTATGGTACCAGTTTAATATGGGGGGTTGAGTGTGTAATAAGGGAAAGGGAACCTCCTTTTTTTTTGTTTGGTTCTCCCTCTATGTGTTAACTTCTCATCCCTTGGCTTGCCAAGGGATCTAAATTGCTGGGAGTATCAAGCTCAGCTCTCCCTATCCCTCATCTATCGGCTGGGAATATAGGAGTATTGTAACTCCTTTCAGGACATGCTTTTGAGGATATCCTGCTATGTGGTTAGGGCCCCATGGTCCTAGGGGGATTCCTCTCATATGTCCTCAAGGTGGTCTTAGTTCTAACTGTATTTTTACACCCTGTGGTATGGATAAGCTGTTCTGGAGGATATTTCCTCTTGTTCTGATCCCAGGCCAACGCCCACGGATACCAAAGGAGGTCTTGCGACTTCAATCGGTGACATATTACCTTTGGGACTCCTAATGGCTGTGGACAGGTCGATATGTGTATATAGTTGGTTAAATGTTATCAGTAAATATTATGTTTTACAAGTTGAAATTGTTTATAGGTTTTTCCAGATCGTGATTAGTACATGCTTGTGGGGGGGGGATTGTGTGTGTATTTGGGGTCCCTTGCTGGTGGTGTTTAAATTGATTATAACAGATTTTCTGGTTCAGATGATATGGGGCAGACCTTCACTCTCAGTCTTTATTAGGTTCTATAGCTTGTTCCCTTCTAAATCAGACCTCCCACTTCTAGACTATAGTTCACATTTGCTATATCCCCTGGAACGTACAGGGCCTTAATACCCCTATGAAGCGTTCTCAGGTGTTGAATCATTTCAAGAGACTGAGTGTGCAGGTAGCCCTACTACAAGAGACTAAATTGAAAAAGTTGGACCATGGCAGGTTGAAAAGCTCTTGGGTGGGACAGGTTGTTTCTTCTTCAGCCTCCACCTGCAAACGGGGGGTAGCTATTTTTTTTTCACAAATCCCTTCAGTGGACACAACTAAAAGTGCAGCGAGATAGAGATGGCAGATGGGTGGCGGCTTTGATGGATACTCTGACAGGTACCCTAGTGATAGCTAATGGGTATGGCCCTAATGACAACCAGCCTGAAGTGTTTCACTCACTGGCCCAAGCTATTAGCTCCTTAGCCTCTCCACAGGTCCCTATAATCTTAGGGGGTGATTTCAATCTCCTCCTGGACCCTTTTCTAGATTTCACGTCTGCCTGCCCAGATCATCATCAGAAATGTCACCTCTCACTGCAGCAGCTGATCACAAATATGGGGTTACAAGACCCCTGGCGCATTCTGTACCCGCGGGACAAAGATTATACATTTTTTACTCCGGTGCATAACTCACACTCTCGGCTGGACTACTGGCTTACATCCCCTTCTATTATGAACAGCACCAATGATGCTGTAATTCATCCAATTATCATATCGGATCATGCTCTGGTACAACTTCACATACTAAGTAGTCCCTCAGCCCCTAGATCACCGAGCTGGCGTTTGGACCCGCTTCTCTTGAGGAACCCTAACTTCCCTCAATGGTTTCACATACAGGTCACTAATTTTCTACCAGATCATGCTACAACGGAGGTCCCCCCAACAATGGTATGGGAGGCACTGAAAGCCACCATACGAGGCACTATCATGGGATATTCGGCATATCGCAGGCGGCAGAGAGAACACCAGCTTAAAACATTGGAATCCCGTCTTATAGAACTCGAGACCAAATTTAAAAGTATGCCGCACACTTCCTTACATTCCCCTATAGGCAAGGAAATCACTAAAATCCGTCATCAAGTACAGGACCTACTTGCCAAGAAAGCTGAATTGGCCTTCCTCAGACTATGGCATAAATACTGGGAGGGGGGAGAGAAGGCTGGGAAAGTACTAGCCTAAAGAGTCTGGAAACAGAGGGCCGAGAGCCATATTCCCGGACTCAAAGCACCAGATGGCCCTGTGCAAGTTCAATCAGAATGCATAAATGAAATTATGACAGATTTCTATAAACAGCTATATTCTTCCTCCAGCACTTTTAATGTTGCACAGGTATGAACTTTTCTGACATCTATACCTATCTGTCATCTAACTCCTCAGCAAGCTACTACCTTGGAGCCTCCCATTACCCCTCAAGAGGTCACAGATGCACTTCGCAATTTAAATCAGGGGAAGGCCCCTGGTGGGGATGGATTTCACCCTGAAATGTGGAGCCTAGTTGCACCACTGATCTCGCCCCTACTTAGTGATGTTTTTAATTTGGCCCTTAGTTCAGGATCCCTCCCGCCATCCCTTCGGGAGGTGATCATACTGTATTTCCCAAAAAAGGGAAAGATGCCACTTTACCATCCAGCTATCGCCCTATTTCACTTATCAATTCAGATAGTAAGATTTTTGCAAAATTCTGGCTACCAGGTTAAACCCCTTGCTTCCCCACCTTATACATTCTTCACAAGTCGGTTTAGTCCCGGGTCGGCTCAGCAGAGATCATATACGTTAGCTTATAAATATTATATATCAGGCCAGTAACTTCCCGGCACCAGCTGCTGCAGTAGCAATAGATTTTGAGAAGGCATTTGATTCTCTCGAATGGCAGTACCTTCAACAGGTGCTAAAAGCCATGGGCTTTGGTCACAATTTTAGAAGCTGGATGACAGCTCTGTATCACAACCCTTTGGCTCAGGTCCTCACCAACTCTACTCTGTCTGCACCCTTCCCTCTGGGGTGGGGCACGAGGCAGGGCTGCCACTTTCTCCCTTACTTTTCATAATAGCAGTGGAGCCATTTGAGATTTCCATACGCCACTCTTCAGCCATAACAGGTTTTCCCTTTGGAGATATCACTTTCCCCACATTTATGTATGCAGATGATTTGTTAGTCCCATTAGTGGACATCACTATTTCCCTCCCTGCTCTGCTTCCCTCCTTGCAGATTTTACGAGCTACTCTGGCCTAAAAATCAACAGGTCTAAATCGGAAGTACTCCCACACAATAGCTTGTGCACTTTAGATCAGGTAGCCCATCTCGGCCTTCATTGGGTCCCAAATTCCCTTGTGTATCTAGGGATACGGCTCACAGTAGTTCTTACTAAAATATGGGATCTGAACCTTAAACCCCTTCTTGAAGATATCAAGACTGAATTTGTGCGCTGGTGTGGTCTTCAGCTTTTGCTAACAGGTAAAATATCCACGATAAAAATGGTAGTAGCCCCTAAACTTTTATATGTCATCTCACATATACCATTTACACTACCGGCCTCATGGGTTAAAGCCATAGACCAGACCTTTTCCAATTTTATTTGGGAAGGCATGAAACCCCGTTATAGTAGAAATAAACTTAGAGCCTACTGGTCACAGGGAGGCTGGGGCCTTCCTTGGCTGGAAGGGTATAAATGGGCCTTCAATGCAGCTCAGACCCTAAATTGGTTCCTCCCACAGACATCTGAGTGACCACAATGGATACACATGGAGGGGTATATGGCCCAGATCCAGTCCCTAACAGTTTTACTTTACAATCCCCTTCCCAAACATTTGTCTTCCTGCTAAACAATAGCAGACTCAGTACTGACACGGCATTTAGTGGAAAAGAAATTGGAGGCAGATTTATGCCCCCTTCTGGCTGCCCCTATATGGGGGAACATGTTCATAAAAGTGGATGGCAAACCTTTGCACTGGCCCCTATGGCAGAGTAAAGGAATTTTTACACTAAAGGACTTGATGATAGATGGCAGTCTCACTATCAGAACATTTCAAACATTAGATCAGGAGTTCCACTTAGGTAAGCAGGCCTTTTGGCAGCACTTACAACTCAGAAGCTGTTTTAGCTTATATTAAACAACACCACACGACAGGTATAGCAAGGTCCCATTTGTTAATTAAATGGCTGACCTATAAAAGGGGTAAAGCCAGTCTTATATATGCCGATCTTAGGAATCATCTCCCTGCACAATCAGCTCAGGCTAAAGGTAAATGGGAGCAAGCTCTTCAACAATCCATTTCGGATGCCCAGTGGAAGCTATGCTGGAAATATGTTCATTCTATGTATCCAGATATGAGAAGTAAACTTATGCAAGATAAGATGCTGTCGCATTGGTATAGCACTCCTGTTGTCTTGTACAGAATGCATCTCATGGACAGCAGTCATTGCTGGCGATGTCTTTCGGGAGAGGGAGACCTTTTGCACATACTTTGGCTTTGCCTACTTCTCATTCCATTCTGGACAGCTGTCTTGGGTCTGGTTCAACAGGTCTCAGACTCTGCTCTGACTCCAGATCCCCTAGTTTGGATTTTGGGCCTTCCTCCTGTGCTGAGAGCTTTCACTCGTCAACAGCACAGATGGCTGACACTTCCTAGCCTCCAAGCTAAGAGGCTTATCCTCTGTAAGTGGAGAACCACAGCGGTACCCACCATCTCTGAATTATATAATGCCCTCTTTAATGTAGCAGTACTGGATCATCAGTCCCACTTAGTTGCCAACACTCTCTCACAATATTATCTTACCTGGGCGCCTTACTTAGCTTATCTCTCCCCATGTGCAGTGATTGGCTGACTCCCTTGTGGAATGATCTGGACCAACATAGTAGATACACCAGTAGAAAATGGTTTGGAACCCCAAAACCCACCCCCCTCCCTGCAAGGACTGTTATCTTTTCTCCTTATAGGATAAGAATTCAGATCTGGACCTTATGGTTGCTAGTATTTTGTTATTATGTCTGTGCTTTTCAGGCTTTTCCAAGTATCAGGAGACACTTATGTATTATGCCCATATTAGACAGCTTAACTAATCTAGATGCAGTGGTAATCATGCAATTTCTCATACTTTTCTTTTTTTTGGGGGGGGCACAATACCACAGTACAACTCACCGTATAATTTCTTACTGTATCATTATTTAGCAATGTCCTTTTCTATGGGCTAGACTTTGTCAATTATATAATGACACTGCAGTCAATGTGTATGCATATGTGTCATGCTGTATCTTCTTTATGTTCCTGGCTATGTCTGATATTATTTTTCAAACTTAATAAAAATGATTAACTATAAAGTAAAATTCACAGAAGCGCAAATGGGAAACAACAAACATAACCATGTGCCGTAACCCTGCTCTCCTGCAGATCGAAAACACAACACAAAACAGTATTGTTTACTGATCACTTCCTTTAAAAAAATAAAAGCTCAGATTGTGATACTGAACATGCTGCGATAGCTGCTATTGCACCCCTTCACTATTTCCCCAATGTAGCAGTCAATTACTCTTTCAGTTACCACCAGGCAATTTTGGACTTTTTAAAAAAGAAAAGGTGCAGGTCAGAGGAAAGATTTATTTATTTCTTACCAGATTACAGCATTGTAGACAGGTGTCTCTTGCATTATGCACAAGCAAAGGCAGACAATGAAGTGACCCCCCCAACACACACACAATTCAGCTAACAAAGTAAGGCCTACCTTACTCAGGTTGTATGGCACATATAGTCCTCATCAAATATTTAATATCTAAAATGCTGCAGAGATAAAATAGTGTGCAAGCAAAATGCCAGATACACTTGTGCTTCTGTCTCAAATGCTGTGATACCTGTAAGTCTTTACTCCGATCTGCACCTTTTCTATTTTAAAAAGTATGAAACTGTCTGGTAGTACTAGTAACTGAGCGAGTAATTGACTGCTGCATTGGGGAAGAAGTACAAGGATGCAAGAGCAGCAATCACAGCATGTTCAGGACTCCAAACTGAGCCTTTATTTTTTCCAAAGAAGTAATCAGTACGGAAGTATTCAATCAAAATTGTGTTGTGTTGCCAAACAGCTGTAAAGTCAGGACAGGTGGGGGCTATTGACTTTTTTCCAGGATGATGAACTTCCTCCTTAATGTTGCCGAAAGTCTGGATTTTGTCAAGTCAGTATCAAGTGCTTGTCAGCGTTTTAGTTGTCAATAGACTAAATTGTTAAAAGTCAAAAGAAATTATCAACCTTTAACAAAGCTCTTAGAAATAATTTGCTAGTGAACTCAGTTTGCAAATGTTTTACTTAATGTATATTTACTGATTGTCAATTGTATTGTAAAGTTTGTAGTGTCCTATACCTTGTTGTAAAACCTGGACGTTTGTGAAAATGGGCTTGTCCCACAAACCTACCAGTATAAAAATAAAATGAAAATGAAATGAAATTGTTAGTATTAAGGTGTCAGGCTCACGTTTGACGGGATTATGAGTGCCAAGTTTCCATACCTAACCTGTTTGAAAATCATAAATCAGGCAGCCTAAGTAACACAGCAACATGTAGTAATCTCAGGTTGGAAAAGTAGGGTAGGTTTATTAATCAGACAATAAAGGCTCTCACAATTTCTACATACAGGAATAAAAATACATAATCTGATACAAAAATACATTTTAAATTGTAAAACAATATAGTAAATTCATGCATGTGCATTGTCTATAACAATGTCCTGTCTTATGTCTTGGATCATGCATGTAACGAACTGATATTGGTGCACCAAAGACACATGATAACCACATGATGAATATCTATATGGTGACAGTTATTACAAAGACAGTTTAAATTACACAGATCCTTTTTCCCCTAAAAGTTGCTTCTAAGAATTTGGAGCTAAAAATGTTAAAATAGAATGCAGCAATAGGCATTTGTATGGTGGTGTCTTATATTACCTGTTAATAATGTTTTAAACCATGATTTACATATCTTCATGATTGTGAGCCACAGACTAGAACAGATGGGCCAATTCACAAAGCCCATTGAAAAATACAAGGTGCCTGCATCAAATATAAATGACACAAGTGGCATCTTGCTCCAGAAGGTATTCAGTAAAGCAGCCCTTATCAAACTCAGACTGCATGTGCCGAAGGGGGCTTGCACCAGCCTTGCACCACTTAATGGGCTGCAGCATGGTGCTAGGGGGCTTGTGCAGATGCAGGCTACCATATATTCCAGTTTGGTTTTCACAAAACCCTCCCAGAGGGCAATATTCTAAGTGCCCTTAGACCAGCCAAGCCTGATATCAGGGTATTTAGATGCATCCTCAGGGAGGGTTTTGACATTTGCAACAATGTGTTGCAGTGCCCACCATCCCTGATGTCCCCAATACATATTTATAGATAATTCCCTAGTGGTCTAGTGGATCCCCCTCCCTATTCCCAGTCTCTCCATAAATAAAGAAATGTCTATCCCTGGTGGTGTAGCTGAGCACCTCCCTGTCCCTGATCTCCCTGTAAATAAAGACATTTCTATTCCTGGTGGTCTAGTGGACCCCACTCCCTATCCCTGATCTCCCCGTAAATAAAGACATTTCTATCCCTGGTGGTCTAGTGGACCTCCCCCCCCACACCAGCAGGCAGTTCCCCACCATCCTGCTCTCCCCATCCAATTCCAGAGTCAGTACCCAGCACAGCCCTCTGCTCACCACCATGGCCGGGCACTGACTGAGCTGTCAATGAGCAACTGTTTGCAGTATGTAGCATGCATACTGTATACAATATCTCACTGATAGCTCAGTCAGTAACCCACTGTGGTGGTGAGTAAAGGGACGTGCTGGGCACCAACTCTTGGGATCTGACGGGGGTGGGGGTGGGAACTACCCGCCAGGGTTGGTAGAGGTTCACTAGATCACCAGAAAAGATATTTCGTATTTATGGGCGATCGGGATAGGGTGAGGGCCTGCTAGACCACCAGGAATAGACATTTCTTTATTTATGGGGAGATTAAGGATAAGGGGGGGGTCCACTAGATCACCAGAGATAGAAATTTCTTCTTTTATGGGGAGATATGGGATAGGGAGGGAGGTCTGTTAGACTACCAGGGAATTATGATACTTCAACTTGGCACCCCTTTATGAGGTTAGTGTCTGTGAGAAAATCCCTGCTTCCCCCTACCAGAGAATTATCTCTAATTATGTATTAGGGACATCAGGGATGGGGGGAGATAGCTACCAGTGACTGCTGTCAATGGTGCTATTGCCACCCGGCCACCCCGTGGCTTGCAGCACACATGCCAGATGTGGCATTTGTTTGTTGCAGGGCCAGAGTTGCCACAAGCCATGGGACTTTGCCGCTGGGACCCTATCCTATAGTGAATTAGACGCAGGGTCCCTGGTGCACCGGAGGTCGGTGCAAGCTGCCTTTGGCGCAGCTTGCTCCAACCTTTGTGAATTGAGCCCAGGATTTTCAAAATTTCTCCATATCAGGTAGTCCAGTATGATTCCATAATTTTTCTTTAATTAGCAATCTGTATTTCTTACTTATAATCATGTTTTTAATAGATAAATGCCACAAGGAATACAGTTCAGTCTTTTTTTTAATACTGTAATCAGATATTGCAGCCATGACATTTTCTAACTCTATCCCCAACCTCTTCATATTAGATAAAGTTTAAATTTGGTAATCTATGTTTAGGAATATTTAAGATTTTAAACCACCACTCCCTCAAGATTCCAGCCCCAGCAAGCCATGACCCCCCGGAATCTGTACCTGCAGCAGTAAACAGCCCACTACCTCAGGATTCCAGCACCCAAGCTGCAACTCCCCTGGGCTCTGTTTGCAGCAGTAAACAGCCCACTTCCTTGGGATTCCAGCCCCAGCAAGCTATGACTACCCTGAGCTCTGTCTGCAGCAATAAACAGGTATGGCAATCTGTTCAGCACAAGAGGAGCAAGCTACTGCTATTGTTTCTGCTACTGCAGTTTGGTGCCTTTTTCAAGCCAACTCATTCTCCTCTCTGTTTTACTTGTATGCTTCATATTTAATTTGCTTATATTCTGTAGCCTTGTAGCCTGTATTATTAATTCCTGGTAGTCCAGAACGCTAGCTTCTTTTTCTACAGTTTTAAATATTTCCCATAGTTGTTTTCAGCATTTTTTCTTACTGCACTTTGTCTATCTCTACCACTCTTGCCCTCCCCCTTTCCACCCTCCCATTTCAGGCTCCTAATTAATCCCTGTCCCTCTTACCTTGTAACCCACTACCTCAAGATTCCAGCCCCAGCAAGCCATGACCCCCCGGACTTTGTCTGCAGCAGTAAACAGGTATGGCAGTCAGTCAGCACAAGAGAAGCAGCTACTACTATTGCCCATCGCCACTGGTGCAGTGGCTGCCCCACCCACCCTCCCTCGCTCCCACCCACTCTAGTTGGCCCTCCCTTATATGTGCTTCTGGTCATGTGACTTGGTGATTCTATCTCCCCACTTTCCTATTTGCATTCTATCACAAACAACCATTAGTGGCCACTAAACTTGTTACCTTCCTCACTCCCACTCAGAATAGCTATCTCTCACAGCCCTTTACTCTCCCCCACCCTCCTCCTCCTAGTCTCACCCTCTTAACATGCAGCCCCTAGGTCTGTGCTTCTTTGTTACTGCCCTTCTTCCTACCCTTATCTGCCCCAACCTGTCAGACTCTCTGCCCCAACCCCCTGCTCCCTTTCATCTTACTCTTGTGTCCCTCCACCACGCACTCCTCCCTTTGTCCTGTTCGTCTTCCCCTCCTTGACCTGATACTCACCCCTTCAGCTCCTTGCCCCTCCCTTTCCCTGCCCCCTTAACCACCCATGCCCCTGTGACTCTGCACCCCTCATCTGACTTCATCTCTCCCTCAGTGCCCCTCACCCTCTCTCTCTCTCTCCCCTTCCTCACTTGAAAACATCTCCTGCCTTTCCTCCTTCTCCTTCTCCTCCTTCTCTCAGGCAATGTGAAACCCAACACTGGCCCAGCCACCCCCAGTTACAACTCCATCCATCACAAAGGCATCTGCGTCTACCATGTAAATGCCCATAGCTTTCTTCAAAAGCTCGGCTTGCTAAAACTCTGGATATCTCAGCACCCCCTGGATGTACTCTACATTTCTGAATCATGACTTTCCTCTCATGTCCCCGACTCTAGTCTTGCCTTACCTGGCTTTAACATATACTTTCAGGACCGCAGTAGGAGGGGCGGATGTGTTGTCATATACAGTACATCCAAAACTATATCCCCTGTTCCATCATCTACCACAAAGCTGCACCAACATCCTATGAAGTTCTCCTTGATCACCTAGCCCTCCCATCCACAGCCCCCATTTTGTTTGCATCCTTTATGCCCCCCAAACTGACCCCTGAGTCTCTTATCTCCTGCATTAACACCATCACCTCCCTCTCCTCAACAGGAGAACTACTGATGCTGGGAGACTTTAGCCTTAACTGGCTCTCTCCCACTTCCAGTTCCACAAGACACTCTATCAAAGCTCTCCACCTTACCCAGCTAATCTCCAATCATACCTGTCTTAACCCCTGCTCATCCAACCACACCCTTCTTGATTGGATTCTCTCTTCCCACCCCCATCGCATCTCACCAGCTAGAGTCCATCCAGGTGCAGTAAGTGACCACTGCATTACCTACTGTCTTAGGTGGGCTCACCTCCTCCACTCATCCCCTAAATTCATCACCTACCATGCACTCAAACTCATATTCCCCATCTCCTTCTCTCTGATCTTTACTTTGCTGACTGGATCCCTGTCCTTTCAGCTACTGATGTCAACATTGCCCTCCAATACTTCTACTCCATCCTGACCTCAATCTGGAACCATCATGCAACCTTCTGCACATACCAGATAAGGCATCACCATCTCCCTTGGATTACACTTTAAATCATTTCCCTTTGTAGAGCTAGAGACTGGCCTGGTCCCTATTCAAAGTCTGTGGCTTTTCCTGTAGCCTTCAGGGATACCAGTCCCTCAGGAACAAGTGCACCGAAGTGATTTGCCAGGCCACATCAAACCACTTCAATATCACCTCTCCCAAAACATCAACCTGTCATCCTTCTGGCCAACCATCAAGTCCCTCTTCAACCCTCCCCCCATGCCACCTCCCCTACTGTCACAGAAAATGAGGCATTAATCTATGACCCTTCAACAGTGGCATCCATCCTCAACAAATATTTCACATCCTGTGTGTTCCCTGACTCGCCCTGCCCCCTGCTCCCCATCCCACTCTGCAGGCTTTGACTTTTCCCCCATCTCCTCCTCAGAGATCTATCACATCCTAACCTCCTTAAAAACTACCAAATTGAGCCCTGATGGCCTCAACCCCCTCCTCATGTGCCTTTCTGCCATGGTTATCACCAATCCCATCACCCATATCCTCAATCTCTCCTTAAACACCAACACTGTCCCCATGCTATGGAAATTTGCCAGAGTAATCCCCCTCCACAGCGGTGGTGATCCTTCCCTTCTGAGCAACTATAGACAGGTGTACCAGCCTAATCTTTCGATTTACGGTGCAGAGGTTGGTATCTCTGCAGATTTCTGTGTTGATAAACCTCACCTTTCAGAATTTGCTTGTTACCCCCAAGAAAATTGGTGGATGGCCCCTTTGGGGCCTATTTCTGATTTTGGACATTGTGGACCCTCCAGACCCCATAGCTCAGGCTAGAAATGCCTGATTTATAATTCCATGGTGTCATTTTCTACATTTATTGCCATGCCAAGTTGGATGGAACAACTTAGAAAAGCCAAAATGGCTGTCAAAATCCAATATGGCCACTATATCGCTAGTAAATACTTCACTTGCTAATAATTTCCAAATCCCTAGCTTCCAAGATACTGATTATCAATGATTCATGAACATCTATATACTGAACATTTATTCATGAACATTTATGACATCTATATATTACTTTGAGGTTCTCTGTTAGACACAGGACCAAATGCATGCATTAATACTACATAAAACAATTGAATTCATGAGACAATTTACTGATAAAATAGTTTGACGTAAGTACAGTAATGCTTAAAATCTAAATGTTGTATGTGCTGATTTGTTGTTTTGAATTAAGTAATTTTATCAACGATTTGACCCAACACTACAAATATTTTGGGTCAACAGTACACCTTGGTTGTAATGTCCAGCTTTGAAATCATTATATTGGAGTCCACTCTGGATCTGAACTGTCACATTCACTCCTGAAGCTTGAAGATTCGTCCACAGAAGTTTGTTCACTGACTGCTGATGTGTCGTTTTCAGTGTCATCATCTACTGTACAATTAGACATTGGTGCTGTGGTCAAAGGTTTTTGTTTGGCCTTCTGTGTGCGTCTTTGAGGTGTTGATTCACCTTCATCATCTGCCTCATCTCCATCAGCTGCAGATCGACAACTGGCTAACCTTCTGCACTTTCTTCTATGATGTAGGACGTCAGGTAACTGAAATCCAGTAAACCACACAGGTTTCAGAGTTTCAACCTCTTGTTTCCATCCTGACAAACAAGGGTCGATTTTCAGGGTTTCCGGCTCTATGCAGTGGCACCAATAGTAGGCTATGAGATTTTCTATCTTTATGTGCTGACATAGACTCATTGAATCTGGTAGAATCGTGTGCGTAGTCTTCACTTTCAGGTTATTGTATTGCAATACTCGTGTGTCTACCAGATCCTCTCCTCCTGTACCATTATACACACAGTGCTGAATAAAGGTCTTGACATTTTGTTCAAAGTCTTGTGAAGCATATGTGCTTTCCCCAAGCCCTGACAGGAGATATATTCTTTCTTCGAACCTGTGCGAACATTGAAAGACTAATTTCTTTGATACTTTGTAGAAGTAACTTGCTGCATTGCAACGAGAGACAGCGTGGTATGCTGGCAAATTGAGACTTGCAGCATGTACAATGTGATCATATATAGATCCTATGTTTACAAATATGTCAGGGTCGATTTGGAGCATCTATGGTGAATCTGGAAGGGTCTTTGCGAAAGCGCAAACCATCAGGATGAGGTTGTCTGTATCTTTGGCTTGGACGACAACTGGGCCTTTCACAAGAGCACAATACAGCACTCTCCTCGTATCTGCCTCCTCATGATTACAGGAAAATAGGAATTCTTCTGAATCTGGGTATATAGTATATGTGCTTCTGCTATTGCTGATAGTAAGCATGTATCATAAATTTCTTAACATCCTCTTGTCGAGCATACTCATTGAAGTACTGTATGAGATCTGTTTTGTTGTCGTTGTGAAGGTACTGCTGATACACCTTTCCCTGCGGCATCTCTTGTGAATCTGATTCCATGTGAAGTCACATTCCTCCTGTTCCTACCGCTAGCTCAGCTCATTCTTGCTGTTTCACCGAGAACTCCTGATCATCCTCATAATTATCAAAAACGATGATGACTTCCGCTGAGGTTGCTGTAAATGGAGGTGTGAATGTGACAAGAAGTGCTTTCCAAAGGTTATTCCATGTTCGCTGTGCAGGAACTGCTCTGACCATCGCCATAGCATCATATATGTACACTGAGCGTAACGGAAGAGGGGAAGAACTTCGATCTTCTGCTTCATCGATGAGATAATTTCTTGACGTGTTTGTTATTAGGTTTGTAGAGGTTTCCATCTGAAGTTGCTATTGCAAGAGGATATGTTGTAAGAGGATGGGAAAACATATCTTTCTTGTCAGGGCACTTTGCAACAATGATACCAAGAGCATGACAGTCTTCTTTCAAGACTGATTCTGCTTTGGGTTTCTGTTTCTTCTTGTCCATTCCCATGGAAATTCTGCTGCATTTAATGGACTCAAAGAAACCAACTTTCCTTGATAGGAAGCAGTCATTTATAAATGCACTCAACATAACTTCCCCTGTAGCCCTTGCCATCAAAAGGCCCTCTACTATTGCTGGTGGTATTTCAATGCCCGTTGCGATGTGTCCTGCTACACCCTGACATGGATCTGAATATGCATGAAGTTTCTTCACTAGTTCTTTCACTTGACCATCATGTTTCTTCATGGCACCATATGTCAACTCATTGTGTGTGGCCGATGTTTTCAGAAGTATCTTTTCCTTCAGTGACAAATGAATTTTAGCGAGCTTGTGGGAATTCAAAATGAAGTCACCAGCAGCTTCCTCAGACATACTGTAACCACCTCCCATGTGTAACACCCTCACCTTGACCTCTCTGTTGATTGAGACCTCAGTCACTTGGTCACCAGGTATCATGGAAAATGCCTCACCAGACAGATTGGCCCCAATGCCAAATGCTTGCAGTTCATTGTATGCGTTCTTAATGATGATTTCCAGATTGATGAGGTCTACAAGATGCCACGTCACATACTGAAAGTAGTTTTGATGGTTGAATGCAAACAGTAAAGGCAGAATATCCCATTGAGCCTGCAGTTGCAAGTTAAGATTCTTGTCTCTGTATGCAGTCAACTGAATGAGAAGAGAGCTGGTGTCACCAATGTAGACTGTCACTCACTTTCCCATGGTGCCAGAGGTTTCCAGCATTTATGACTGCACTTCAGGGAAAGATTCATCCAAGAGGACAAGATTCAGGGATTCTGCCAATACAGATCTTCTCATGTTAATGAGCTCTTCTCATAGTCTGTCAGTTAGTGAGTCATGAATCTTGGATCCCATGAATTGTAGGAGAGCCTCGAGGGACTGTTTATGTAACCTCATCAATCTAGAATAGTGGCATCCTTCCAAGGCCTGGTCAACAGATCCATCTACTATTATCCCCTCCTGAACCCACCAGTCACTAAGTCCTATAGCATCATATCACTTGTAGAGGATCTTCTGCCTCACCATCAGTTCATGAAATCCTCCTATCAAATTAACTACTTTTGTATATTTTTCTTCTTTCCACATTATTTGTGTAATCTTGTAGAAAACTGCATGATCGCTATGGCTGAAGATGTGGTCAATTTGTAGGTCATCCATTAGATCCATGAGAAAGACAAGGTAATATTTGCAAACTGCATCATCTGGTTCAGGTGGTATAATGGGCAGGAAATCAGTTTTGGATTTGAAGGTAGTGGTCGATGTTGCTTTTTTATTGAAAGCTGTCCATGATCCTAGGACCTGAAGATATTCATCTTCTCTGGAAGATTCTATGCTTGCTGCCAGAGCTGAAATACAATCTTTGCTCAAACGAAGATCACGCTCAGTCCTTCTTTCATCCTCATCATAGGATGGGACGATCTGTGGGGGGTTTCTCTTTCCTATTTTATAATCCCCATATTCAATAGGTTCTGAGCTCTCAAAGGTTTTCTGGGCTTCTCTTGTTGAGCTGCTTGGAATGTTCTGTTCTTGTACTGGCAAATCACAGATGACAGCAGGAAGCAACATTTGGGGTGCATAAATCATTGAGTTAGTGTCATGTGTTGTTGAGACTCCTGTTAATGGCTGTTGCTTACCATCTGAGTTATCAATTGTGACATGAGTTGGCTGTCCAGGCGGAATCATGTGTGGTGCTTTTTTTTCTCAGATTTACTATCTTGGGCCAGTTTTTTGTTTTGTCTTCTGACATCTGTGTAAGAAATACCAGACAAAAAACAATGTAGAAGATTGACTGCTTCTTTACTTCTGGTGAGACGATGAATGACCATGGATAGAACTATTGACTTTGGAGAATGTTCTCCTGTAATGAGGGATTGCCAGTCACTAGCAATGAACCATATCTTGGTAGCTTGAATTTCTGTTGGGATGGTTGCATAACCTAGAGAATTAATCTTCGTTGAAGGGCTTATAAAGAGAGCTATCACATTGACAATTTCTGGAATGGGTTCATAATTATCAAGCTCAGAAAGCAAGTCTTTGAATGCCATAGGAAACTGCAGTGACTCAATTTGTCTATCTTTTAATTTCCGATTGATCATCTTTGCAAATGCCTTGTTGATGTCACTATCTCTGAGCACGGATCCTCTCAGGGTTGCCAAAGAATAATCAAGTGGGTTTACGTTTGTCGAGTGAAGAATGAGAGGATTGCCGTGTATCCCCTTCTCCACAGTAAAATCTATCTCATCTCCAAATTCATTGCTGATAAGATTCTTCAACTGAAATGTGTGATTTATTCCAGCATCTTGTTCAGATCCATGGAACTCGTAGAGGTTAAGAAGATCCTCCAGTAACTCTGGGAGTAAATAGCAACATTTTTGCTCAACAATCTTTCTTCTCATGATTTGAAGAAACTCCATTTCAGCGTTATTTGTGTGAATGCTTTCCAATCCACCTGGTGTTTGTCTCTCTCATTTGGTTACGTACATGAAAGTGTTGTAACAACTTTGATGATATTTGACATCCACAGCAAAGACGTCAACATCAGTGGTAGCGACCTTCAAATGTTTGGCTGCACCAGACAAAAGAGCATCATTGGAATTTTCATTGCATAACATGCTTTCGTGGAATGTAATCTTTCCATTTTCATGTTCAACTGTTTGGAGTTTTTCTTCTGTATTTCGTCTCTTTTTCCTTTTCTTATCATAGATGAAGCAGGTCTTATCCTTCTTAAATTCTAACAATTTCTTTTTACATCGAGTCACATGACCACTTCACTGCTCCTGGACATCTTTGGGTTGGGTATGCTGGAGCTTTCAGCTTCAGAAGATTGATCTGAAGAAAGTTGTTTCATTGAGTTGGTGTTTAATTTCCTTTCACTGGTGACATTTTGGCTACATCTTGTATGAACAGGTAGGCCTGTTTCTCCAGGGCTGGGGGGAAGCTGGTCACAGATTATATTCCATATGAGGTTGAAGTTTCTGGCATACTCGGAAGTTGGTTTTGTGACTGACCATTTATCTGCAAAAGCCTTGATGGTATTCAACCCACTGTCTCCTAATATTTGTTGCAGTTCCGTATCTCTAATTTGGTTCTCAATAAGAACACAGGTAGGCAAATCGGATGGATTAACCAATCCAACAGGTACAGCTAGAGAGCTATCCATGTTTCTGAAACAGAAACAGAAACTAAAATTAAAAACTAGAAACTAGAACTACAAACTAAACAGACATACAACATACATGAATACACTATGCAATCCCATTAACAAAGTGGGAAATTCTCACAGAGTGGATGCAATTTTGGGTCAATGGCACAAACAAGCAGATTGATGTGTTATGCATCATTTATTTATATTTATGTTCTATTATATTAATTTAATATGTATTTATATTAAACATAATAATAATAAACTCCCAGTTCATGAATCATTGATAAAAGGTATCTTGGAAGCTAGGGATTTGGAAATTATTAGCGAATCAAGTATTTATTAGAGATATGGTGGCCACATTGGATTTTGGTCACCATTTTGGATTTTATAAGTTGTTCCATCCAACTTGGCATGGCAATAAATGTAGAAAATGACAGCTTAGAATTGTAAATCAGGCATTCCTAGGCCGAGCTATGGGGCCTGGAGGCCCCACAATGTCCAAAATCAGAAATAGGCCCTCCTGAGGGGCCAGCCACCAATTTTCTGGCATGGGGGTTGTATACAGACCCCCATCTTGGGGAAGGAATGGACAAGGAAATGATAGAAGGCTTCCTTAGAATGGCAGAAAAAGGGGAGATATTGTTGATGGGGGACCTGAATATGCCAGATGTTAACTGGAGCACCTTTGCTGCAGGCACATCCAAGAGCAGGGTTATTCTTGATGCCCTACAGGGGGCATGCCCCAGACAGCTAGTATTGGAACCCACTCGGGAGGGAGCAATCTTAGACCTGGTACTCTCAAATGGGGACAGAGAAAGAATCTCAGATTTAGAAGAGGGTAGCCATCTGGGAACAAGCAATCACCAAACAGTGTGGTTCACGATAAACACAGCCATACAATCAAGCCATACAAAGCAAGAGTATTGGACTTTAGGAGGGCTGACTTTGGGAAAATGAGAGAGTGCCTCAGAAAAGCACTTGAAAACAGGCAAAAAGGAGGGGTGGAGGAACAATGGGGAGTAATCAAAACAGCCATTACAGAGACAACAAGCCTTTGTGTAAAGCAAATCAACAAAACACAATGAAGGAAAAAAATGCTATGGTCCTCAAAAGAGGTGGCAAGGAAGGTTAAAGAGAAAAGGAAAGCATTCAGGAAATATAAGGAAACACAGAAGGAGCAGGACAGAGAACTTTATCAGTTAAAGCAGAAAGAGGCTGGGAAGGCAGTCAGAATACAAAGGCCCAAACTGGAGAAAGGATAGCCAACTCTGTTAAGAAGGGGGATAAGACCTTTTACAGGCACATTATGGAGCGAAGAAAGACCAAAGGAGGGATACTGAGGCTTAATAAAGGGGAGGGAATGTGGGAAGAGGGTGACAGTGAAAAAGCAGGAATACTGATCTAATATTTCTGCTCAGTATTCACAAAGGAAGAGGAGGGGGAGGTACCTAAACCAAACAAGAGAAACACTCTGAAGATGGGGGTCGATACCAGTCCATTTACAGAAGAAAGGGTTCTGAAAGAACTAATAAAATTGAAGGTGGACAAAGCAATGGGGCCTGATGGGATTCACCCAAGAATTCTAAATGAACTAAGGGTAGAACTAGTGACACCGCTGACTGCTCTCTTTAACAAATCATGGGAGGATGGGGTGGTACCTGAGGACTGGAGGAGGGCAGATGTGATTCCTCTTCACAAAAGTGGGAGCAGGACAGAGGCAGGAAACTACAGACCAGTTAGTTTGATCCCAGTGGTAGGGAAAATGATGGAATCACTTCTGAAGGAAAGAATTGTTGAGTACCTAGAGGACAGTGGGACACAGGACCCAAGGCAGCATGGATTCATGATGGGAAGGTTGTGTCAGACAAATCTAATAGGTTTCTTTTACTCGGTGACCAAAATAGTAGTCCAGGGAGGGGCTGTGGACATGGATTACCTAGATTTTAGCAAGGCATTTGATACAGTCCCACACAAAAGACTAATACACAAGTTAGCCAGCCTTGGAGTGGGTCCCAAGGTGGTAGTCTGGATAAAAAATTGGCTAGACAACAGGACGCAAAGGGTAGTAGTAAATGGAGTCCACAGTGAAGAAAGGAGGGTTACTAGTTGGTACCGCAGGGTTCAGTACTGGGACCGGTCCTTTTTAATGTCTTTATAAGTGACATTGAAGAGGAACTGGAAGGAAAAGTATGTCTCTTTGCAGATGACACAAAGATCTGCAACAGGGTTGATACACAAGGTGGGGTGGAAAGGATGAGAAGGGACTTAGCAAGGTTGGAGGAATGGTCAAATGTATGGCAGCTCAGAGTCAATGCAAAGAAGTGCAAGGTAATGCACCTGTGAAACAAATCCCATAGGAAGAGTACACAATGGGGGGTGAGATCCTGACAACAGTAAAAATGGAAAGGGACCTGGGGGTAATTATATCAGATTACCTAAAGGTGGGCAAGCAATGTGAGAAGGCAGTAAGGAAGGCTGGGGGGATACTGGGATGCATAGGGAGAGGCATCAATAGTAGAAAACAGGAAGTTGTTATCCCTCTGTACAGACAGTTGGTGAGACCCCATCTGGAGTATTGTGTGCAGTCCTGGAGACCCCATCACCGCAAAGACATAGACAGAGTGGAGGCTGTCCAGAGGAGGGCAACAACAATGGTATAGGGTCTGCACCAGAAGACTTACGAAGAAAGACTAAAGGAGCTTAATATGTATACTCTTGAGGAAAGGAGGGAGAGAGGGGACATGATAGAAACTTTCAAGTACCTCAAGGGAATCAACAAAGTCCAAGAGGGTGGCATCTTTCAGAAAAAGAGATGTGCAAGAACAAGGGGGCACAATTTGAAGATAGAAGGAGATGGCTCAGAGGTAATGTGAGGAAGCATTTTTCACAGAGAGGGTTGTGGAGATGGAACAACCTCCCTGAGGAGGTTGTGGAGTCAAGAACAGTGGGGGAATTCAAGAATGCATGGGACAGACATAAGGCAGTCCTAGTGGGGGGTAGGAGGAAGTAAGCTGTTGGTTAACTAGGATCTACAGCTTATCTGTTAGGTAGGAAAATGGGCAAACTAGATGGGCCAAGCGGTCCTTATCTGCCTTTAAATTCTGTGTTTCTATGCAGATTCCATGAGAGAAAAAATCAAATTCTGATTTTATAACAAGTCAATAAACACAGCATAAACTCTTTGGTTTCTAATTCCATAATGTATATTATTTAAAGTTCAAAGAAAAAGATAGTGGCCATTGATGGAATATAGATGATGGAAGCCCTCCAAGAATTCAGAGAAGAAATTGTCTCTTAATAATCAATCTTCCAGTTAATTTAATATTAACTTTTTGAAAATTCTAGCTGCATTATCCAGTAAGATGACAGGCCTATAAATCACAAGATTAATAGAAGATCCTGTTTTCTCTAATGAGATAATGTTAAATGAAACATTCTTTTAAGAATGAATTATAGAGAGGCTCCAATATGTGTGCCTGAATGAGATTGAAAATAAATGAGAATGTCTTCTCTCCTTGGCACATTATTAGTTTTAAAGGAACTAATTGCAAACAATTTCCTTTTTGGTGACTTCCAGTGGGCTTTCGTGTAACATACAAAACATGTCTTCATCAGAAATGTCATTATTACAGAATAATAATTTAAAATAATCATTTCAAACACTTGAAGATATATAGAAGAATAACTGATTAAAAAATGTTAAAATCTCCTTTGAAATCAAAAGCCTGAATTGTTTTAAACATTCCCCATAATAGCTTTGGAAAGATTGTCCCATAATGTTAGGTGATTATTTAATTATATTTTTCCAGAAATTAATCATACTTGTTTCTATAAGCTTCATAACAACACAGATAATGGAGTTGATTTTGTTCAACTAAGCTCCCTTAGAGGGCTTCATACTGCATTTGAAATGATGCTGAACAGCAGAGTCTGTAACTATGTCAAGTTCACATTAGCACACATACAGTGTGCTGGCATACAAACATACATACATACAGTACATACATAGTTGCCAGAAGATTAGGCCTAACAGTCTATATCATCTGCCTGAACACAGCTCACTGGTTAGGTACAATAGCTGCTCTGCCTCCCTTTTTGTAACTCATCACTCCCACACTCCCCTCCCTGCACTCCCCTTCCTGCATCCCCTGCTGTTTTCTTCCAACCTGTACCATGCCCCTGTATCTGTCCCACCCCCTCTTGAAACCACCTACAGCTTCCATTTTTATCAGCTCATCTGGAAGCATGTTCCAGGATGACACCACCCTCTCCATGAAATAATGTCCCCTCACCTCCTCTCTGTACCATCCCCCTACCAGTTTTAGACTAATGCCTCTCTTATTTCCCTCCCCCTTCAAGTTGATAAGTCCCTCCATTTTTTACCCTATTGATTCCCTTCAGATATTTGAAGGCCTCTAACTTATCACCTCTATCCCTCCTGTCCTCCAGGAGTACATTTTTAACTCTCTGAGTCTGTCCTCATATGACATTTTTCCCAGTCCACTGATCATCTTTGTCATTCTTCTCTGGACTCCCTCTAGCAGTGTGATGACATTTAAGTGGGGATGCCAGGATTGCACACAATATTCCAGGTGCAGCCTCACCAGTGAATTGTACAGGGAAAGTATAACCTCCCTGCTCCTTGATGTTATCCCCTAGCTATACACCCAAGCATTTTATTCACTTTAGCAGCTGTTCTCCTGCACTGCTCCGAGTTGTTCAATTTGGCATCAGTCATCACTACCAGATCCTTTTCCATCATGGAGATAGTCAGCCATATCCCCACCCAAATGGTAGCTATACCCAGGGTTCCTAACACACAGATGAAGAACACTACACTTATGTGCATTAATCCCTTACTGCCACATGTGTGCCCAGTTTTCCAGCCTCCTAAGTATTCCTGGAGTGCCCTCCTTCCCTCCTCACCGTCCACCTCAGCCTCCAGTTTTGAAGAATCAGTGAACAGGTTTATTCTAGACCTAACTTCCACCTCTATGTCCACGACGAACACATTGAAAAGGATAGGGCCCAACAGTGAACTTTTTGAAATTCCACTGATGACTGTTCTGTGAGTTGAAGCCTCACCCCCTACCACTACCCTCTGTTGTCTGTTGTTAAGCCAGTTTGCAACCCACCACACCAAATTTTGTCCCACCCACAGGTTCCTCAATTACCAAATCAGCCTTCCTTGTGGGACAGAATCATAAGCCTTGCTGAAGTCGAGGTACAGAACATCAAACAAAAGTAAATACCCTTTTTGAAGTGGGAAAAATTATTTGACTTTATGATTTACATAAAATCAGATAGTGGTCATTGTTTTATTATTGTTAGAAGGATAATTCTTCTGACAGATGTGGTGGGGGCTGAGTTCAAACCTCTATAAAGAAAAGAACCTCAGTAATAGATATAAAAGAGGATACATTGGAACAGCTCAGTAGAGGGTAATTAAAATCAAATAATTGAGTTGGATAATTTTATGTAAGCAATAAATTTAATTAATACAAACAAACCACCAGGTAAGAACTCTGATTTACTGCAAGAATTATTTGACTAAATTAAACCATTGCTATACAAAGACTGTAACAATATGTACAAGTAACAATATAAGCCTGTGATAGCATGTGATAGTTTATACAGACTCAGTTAAACAAGTAGTCAAGAGACACTGTAATTTCATACCCAACCTTTTTGTTACTTAGAATGCGCAAGTATCTTGATTTCACAGCACAGTGTACAATGATGCAGCTTCAGTCTCTACAAGCAATAGTTTCATTTTTCAATTGAAAAATTCTCAATGTGCTTGCTTGCTTGCTTACAATAACTTCCATGGCTTATCACATACTTTTATTTATTTAACCATCCCATAAAACATGGGTGCTACTGTAAGGAACAATATATGTGAGAAAATGTTACAATCCCTTTGAAACCAAAAGTCAGAATCTTTTTAATCATTTGGCATAATATCTCTATAAAGGCCATTCCATAATTTCAGGAGATTATTTATTTATATTCTTCCAAAAATTATTTATGCTGTTTCCTATGAGCATTTCAATGACTCAGATTCTCTCTAGATTTTTTTGGGGTTGTTTGTTTTTTTGCTTTTGACAGAAGTGATAAAAGCAGTTCCCAATTCTTAGATTCAAAATTTAACAGTGTTGTTGGTTTAATACCAACCATATTGTTACAGTCTTTTTATAGCAAAGGTTTAATTTAGTCAAATAATTTTCACAGTAAATCAAAGTTCTTCCCTGGTGCATAGTTTATATTAATTAAATTTATTGCTTACAAAAAATTATCTATCTCAGTTATTTGATTTTAATTACTCTCTTCTGAGTTGTTCCAATGTATCCTCTTTTATATCTATTACTGAGGTTCTTTTTTTCAAGGGGGTTTGTACTCAGCCCCCTCTACATCTGTCAGAAGAAGTATCCCTCTAACAGTAATAAAAAGAAAATGTCCTGATTTTATGTGAACCTTAAAGTCAAATAATTTTCCCACTTCAAAAGGGGTGTTTACTCTATAAGACATTTCTGAGGCAAAACTGGGACAAAGGCAGACAGCTACTCCACACTTATGACTCAGAAAGCTGCCTTAGAAATATGTCAGTAAATGTTCACTTAGTAATACAGTGTAATTAACCTTACACCATAGTCACTTTATTGTAGATCTTGTTAGGTATTGAAACTCTCCATTTCAGATGAAAAATCCATATAAATATCTAAAAGGATATTAAATAAGCCCACCCTAACATTACAATCACCTGCCAAGGTAAATCAGTCCTTTGGTAACTATAAAAAAGAGCTTTTCTAAGATCATCAGCAAAGGTAATGCAGATGGATTGCAATATTTTGTAGATACAGGTGGACTATAAACCTGTCCTACTGAATGTGTTTTGTATGTAACCCCAACACTAACAAAAACACATTTTTATGAACAACTAAAATTCTCCAACATTTTAAACTTTGAGGTGACCCTAATCCCAATAAGAAAACCATCACTTTATCTACCATGTTAAGTACATTTTTGGTCCGTGGTTATATCTTCTACTAAACAATTAAAAAGCACTATTTTTTGAGTGTATCATTTCTTTTGTGGATAGAAAACATCATACTGAGAAACATAATTCACAAAATAATTTCCACCCATTTTTACTTTGAGGCTCACAGTGCTCCAAGGCAGAATAGTAATTATAGTCTGATTTGATTCTAGTTGAACATTGTGTTCAATACAACATATCATAATTAACCAAAGAAGCTTGAAAATGTGAAGGTTGTCAGTTACAATCTTGAAACTGTGCCAGCTGATCAAATCTGTTATGTAAAGGCACTGCAAACTGGCTTTGAACAGTTTTCTTGACTATCCGGGAACAATGTAAAAGATGGGTAAAAAATACATGAAGGGTTATTTATCGAGATAGCCTCCTTCCCATTTACCTAAAGATTTGTAGTCCCCAAATCCATTATATTAGTTATTAGATTTTCAAACATTTTAGCCAGAATGCAAATTTATTTTGCCAAGATTGAATCTTAAATCAACATATCTATTTGATCATAATCTGAATGATAAGAATCTTCATTTAAGACACAAGGTATGCCTCTACTCCCAGTACTGATAACCAAGAGAATACTCAGAATATTATTGTACCAACTGTTTTTGTTAAAGTGTTCCATTTCATTGTTGGATTTTTAATGCCAACATTTTAAAACCAATCTGGTTGTTTATGTTTAACCTTCTCTTGTAATATCCAAGTCTCATAATCTTTCTCTATTCAGTTACTTGGAGGAGGTCATCACAAGTGTTTTGAACAGCTTTAGAAAGATGCCTGGATAATCTTAGATAGAGTAAATCAATAATTACAGGGAGATCCATTGCCATACCCATTGTTTCCAGTTTAGTTCTCATATACATGATCTCCATTAACTTGTTGAAGGTTTCATAAAAATTGACACTCTACCCATATTTGGTTCTTCAAACTTACTTATTATAATATAAAGGGAGTTAAACAGGAATTTGTAATGGCAATTCTTTGGTAAGCAGATATCTACTTAACTCCTCCAAAGGTTTGAAGTCTCATAATACTTCCTAAAGAGTCCCTGTAATGGACTGACAATCCCCTTACCAATTAACGGATGAAGAATATCACATATCTCTTGATGATATTAAGCCTGAAGCTGGTTGGAACATAATTTCAGAGCCATAAGCTCAATATTTTGGGTAGTACTAAATATAGTAGCTGCAATTTGAAATCACCATTCTGCAGCTGTCCATAAATGACTAAGATAAATTGTTTCGCTGTATCTGCACATTTTTGCTCTGGGCTATTCACATCTACTTCATTGAAAGTTGTTTGTTTTCTTGTTTTTCTTTACTAAAATGATAATATCTTAGGGAATTAGAATTGAAGAAGAGTTTATTTAATCTGCCTGAATAATATACTCATTAGTTTCTGTATTATTTGTATTCAGTGGAAATTTTCCAAACAAATCTTGTGTAGAGGAACAGTCACTGTATTTTTTATTAATGTCCTGACAACAGTTAAACAAGTGATGTAAATTCTTCCTTAGAGGACTTAAATTAATTACTGATAAATAGTAGTTGTTTAAGAGAAACACTATAGTGGTATTTGCATTCTGTTGATTTACAAGAGGCTTTATCAACTTGTTACCCAGTCTCAATTCAGGCTCTGTTTCTTGTGAAACAGATTGCTCAGCTATAATATCCATTGCATGTTTCCTGACGACTCTTTGAGGCCATATAAAATTATTGGCCATCCTAATAAGTCTCTTTGCCTTCAAGAACTTGTGATTTGAATGGTCTAGAGTTTTCAGTTTGGTGTTCCATCTTTTAAGCCTTAAATTGTAAATTCCAGGTTTTCTAGAAGACATGGTAAAAGCAATTTGATAGAGACATTCTGATAAAATAAGTTATCTTCCTCAGAATCTTCTCTTTCAGATACATATTGATCCATAACTAGCTGTCCTTTAACTGATCAGACTGGGAAATGTACTCATTACACAACGGAGATTAGATTAATACAGGTTGCAGGTGACAATCATTCTTTGGAGGTTAAAATGTCCAGGACCTAAAATCTGATTAAACTAAGGCTACCTATATTCATTTTCAGAGCATTTTCATTAGCAAGAATGGGCTGTTCCTCTGAGTTTATCTGGAACCATATTGTATATAATGATTCCAACATACCTTTACTTGTTGTTGAACTTATCACATTTTGTGCCTCCTGATACCTAAATTCTGATCTAAAAGTATTCTGAAACCCTTTTCTTGATTTAAAAAAGGTTTTAATTGGGATGCATCAATTGACCGTATTGTCCTATTCACCCCCTCTAACTGCAATGGAACCTCCCTCCCTACCCTTTTTATACCCTGAACATCTTGGGTCAGTGGTGCAGCTAAATAAAGTCATCCTGGGTGAAACTGCAGCTGGTAACAGTGACATGGGGTCATAATGTCACAGGACATTATGTCTCATAGCAAAATCCTGCTGCCACTACAGCACGATTACTGCCATGAGGTATGTCTTTTTTCTGTGGGGGGCTTCACCCCCACACACCCCCCCTTATGGGGGGCTGCACCCCCGAACCACCCCACTTAGGATTCTCAACCTGGGGCTACCTTTGGGAGTGCACTAAAACAGAAATGAATAAAATGCCTGGGACCAGAATCAAACCCGGTCCCAGATGCAGCACCTGGGTTCCTACTGCTGTGGCTCAGTCCTGTGAGCCACGGCAACTGCTCAATAGAACCTGCTCCCAGCAGAGGTCTTATCCTCTGCCTGGAAAAGAGCTACTGGTGCAATACCACATACAGCAGTATACACAGTATTGCACCAGTAGCGCTAGCATACTTGCTGTACTGGGTTAGCTACAATGTCATACGCTATTAAGTGAGCAAAACATTATGATCCGGTAGGGGTAACAGCAATAGGATCCCTGTTACTACCTGGCTTTACCAGGTAGTTAAACCAGGGAGGTGAATGAGGCAATGGCTAGACATGTGAAAGCTGCCACAGTTTTGTGATTAGCCATGTGGGTGATTTGCATGACATGCCCCACCTTCTTTTCTGCATAGTCACAATGCTATTTGTAATGGTGAAAAAGTGGGTTGTAAACCCCATGGAGTTGCCAAAGTCACAATTGGTGGCAACCATTGATTACCACAGACAGTGACAGAGATTATGGCCCAGTAGATTTTTGGCCAATGCAAGACACACTTTCAGAACGGAGTTTATTTTCACTAAGTATGTCAGACTTCATGAAGATTCTGTGATTATGTGAAAACTGTGTAAAGCAAATATTGCACATTTCTCCCATCACTTGTTCCAGCATTGATCATTGTGGCAGCCAGCTGCTTAGCTGACACTGTTAAAAGTTATCAGTTGGCACTACTGTTTTCTACTGTCCAGTCCTTTATGTATCCACTGTAGTGTATTTTGTGTAATACCCCATCTATTCAATCAACTTGTTATGCTGTAGCAAATCAAAAGCTATAGTTACATCTGTGGGATAGATTTCCATTGTCCTTTGTCTTTTTGGAGTGTCACTGTCTTGCCATTCCACCACTGCTGGATGTGGCTGCGATCTATGGCTGGAAGATGGGGAGCTCCAGGAAAAAGTGAATCTATGCCATCTTTTTAATAGGGTAGCATTTACATCCAAATTCTGAAGGATGCATCCAAATCTGAACACACTGTGCTGCAAACTGCAGTACATCCAAATATCACATTCAGAGTCAATTATGAAAATAGCATCTTTTGTGAACAGACAGGTGCTGGATGCAGTGTTTACCACACAATGCAAAGGCATCTCCTTGATGGGTTTACATCTTGGCTTTTAAAAATTTAGTTGTGATCATACTGTACATATTAGGCTGGTTTTCTCTATATTAAGACCTGAGTCCAAATTTAGGTGACAAGTGCAAATAATTTAGTGACTGCAGCTTGGATCCCAGTTGAATCTGATCACAAATAGACTCTGCTGTTTAAATTTTCTATATTTAGCACACCACTAGCATTTGTTGTTTAGAAGAGGTCTGGGACACTGGAAGAGTAAACACTGATATGTTCCCTCACCCAGGAGAAGTACTGTAGACCTTCCAATTAAACCTGTATTTAAAGTTAGATTATAGTTTCTTCATCATACTAACATACTAAAAGCCAGCAGAATAGGCCTAATGGTCTGTTGTGTCTGCTTGGTAGCCAGCCACCTAGTGCATGCTCACCTTCCAACCCCCCCCCAGCCCCCGAGAGGGTCTTCTTTTGCTTCAATTTCCCCTTGTACCTGTCCCACCCCTTCTTGAAGCCCCCCACTGTGCCCTCCTCCACTAGCCTCCCAGGCACCGCATTCCATGGCTCTACCACCATCTCAGTGAAATAATGTTTCCTTCGTTTCCCCTGTAATTTCCCCCCTCCAGCTTCCACTCATGTCCCCTGGAAGTTCCTCACTTCTTTAGCCTGAACAGCTCCTTGCTTCCACTCTCGGTTTTTCCTTTTATGTACTTGAAGACCCCCATCATGTCTTCCCTGTCCTTTCTCTCCTCTAGTGTGAAAAGCCCAAGCTCTTCCAGTCTCTCCTCATAGGGCCTCCCCTCCATGCCCTGAATCATCCTGGTTGCTCTCCTCTGGACCCTCTTCAGCAGTGTTATGTCCTTCTTCAGATGGGATCTCCAGAACTGTACACAGTACTTGAGTTGTGGCATGACCAAGGCATTATATAGAGGGAGGATCACCTCCCTCCTCCTGGACGTAATTCTCCTGGCTATGCAGCCCATTATCCTGTTTACTTTGGCTGTGGTTTCTCTATCATTTTCAGAGTTATTCATTTTGGCATCTACCACCACCCCGAGATCCCACTCACCCAATGTGGCTTGCAGTGTGCCCCCCTCCAGGGTGTATACATGGCCTGGTTTTCTGACCCCCAAATGAAGTACCTTGCTTTTCCCAGAATTACATTTTAATCCCAACCTCCTTGACCACCCTTCCAGAGTATCCGGGTCCCCCTGTCTCTTTCACTTCTTCCCTATCCACCAGTGCTTCCAGTTTGAAGTCATCCATAAAGAGACTCAGCCTACTCCTAACTCCTCCTCCCTATATCTGAGACATAGGCATTGAACAGGAGTGGCCCCACTACTGAACCTTGGGGAACCCCACAGACTACCTTCCTGGGGGAGGAGACTATCTCACTGACCATTACCCTCTGTATTCACCCCAAAAGCCAATTTCTGACCCACTTGAGCACCTGTCCTCCCACCCCATCTCCCCCAGCTTTGCTATCAGCCCATTATGGGATACCGAATCAAACACCTTGCTGAAATCCAGGTATAGGACGTCCACTGGCCTATGTCTGTCCAGGGCCCCCATCACCCAGCCATAAAACTCTACGAGGTTGGACTGATATGATCTCCCTGGGATGAAGCCATACTGTTTATCATCTTGGTGCCCTAACCTTTCCAGCTGCCTCCCAAGCCTCTCCTTGATAAAGCCCTCCATTACTTTGCCTACCACAGACTTTAGGCTGACAGGCCTATAATTCCCCATATCCTCCCTAGACCCCCCCTCTTTGTGGAAAAGCACTACATGAGCCACCTTCCAGTCTTGGTGCACCCATCCTGTCTGCAGAGAGGTGTTAAAGAATGCAGCCAGTGGAGTTGCCAGCTCCTCCCCCAGTTCCTTCATAACCCTCGGATGTAGCCCATCCGACCCCAGTGCCTTATCAGTTTTTAGCTTCCGAAGGGCCTTCCTCGCCCTATCCAGTGTGATTTCTCACCCCCGGTCCTCCCCCTCATGCAACCTCCTCAACCCTTCTGGGTCTGACCCAGCCTGTACCCTAGCCTCTTTCCAACCTCTGGTCTCAGACTGACCTCACACTTTGGTTGGCTCCTATTCTCTCCTATCAGGCTGTAGGGATCCCCTGTCTCCCACTGCAAATATTGAGGTAAAGTACTCTTTTAGCACTTCTGCCTGTTCCCCTGCTTCCTGATCCCACCTCCCCCAGTCTTAATCCTGCTGATCTGTGTCCTTTCTTTTCTCTTCTCTCTTATGTATCTATAGAATCCCTTCCCCCCTCTGGATATTCCTAGCCAGGTTTTGCACCATCCCTGCCTTGGTTCCACTCACCACTCTGGTGGCCCTCCTGGCCATCAGTTCATACTCTTCTCACTCCTTGTCCCCCCTTGAGCATTTAAAACATGTGTAGGCAGCCTTTTTTTCCCTCACTGCCTCCTACACCTCCCTGGTCCACCAACATGGCTTGCTGCTTCTACCATGCTTTCATGGGTATGTCAAAATAATTACAAAATAAAAGAAAGAATAAGAAACATGTTGAAGTGATTTTATGGTATAGTATTTGAATGCAAAACAATGAATGTCAGTTCTGTTTAATCTTTATCTTTTTCTCTTGCATTAATGTGCAATCACAATGTATCTAGGGCAAGAAAACAGATAGATAGATAGATAGATAGATAGATAGATAGATAGATAGATAGATAGATAGAGAGATAGATCGATAGACAGACATATAGACAGACAGATACAGATAAAAATATACAGTAGCTGAAAACTAATTAATTCTTTAACAAAGGAACCCAGATCAGCCAAAATCAGAAGAAGCAGTTAAAATACAGTTACATTTTGTTGTTGTTAAGATAACTGTATCCCTAGCTGTGTTGACCTCAGCAGAGTAATGCTATTCAAATAACACTTAGTGCTTATGACTCATGGATAATGAAGCATCAACAAAATAATGTAAGTGATTCACAGTAGTTTAAATACTGAAACTATCAATTTGTAATGTGATCAATATGCTCCCTCCATTCTGTGTTCAAGTGGAAACAAAGAATGCAGTTTACTGTTTTACAAATAAAAATGCTGGCACAGCACTGCAAATAAATTTGGTGAGGGATTTTCTAATAGAGTTGTATAATACAGGTTATTTTTATTGTAGCAGACCCTAGCCTAATCCAGCTCCAAGTGGAAATGTCAGGTGTCTAACATTCTTTAACTTATGGTGGTCTCCCAAATTGTTTTTATATCTTCTGCACATGTTCTGTCTGTCCCAAAGGTCCCTTAGAAGCTGCAGTCTGGCTCCAAAAGAATTAACTCAGACCAGAATTGAAATTCCATAACACAGCTATAAGCACAAAGGCACACGACTCCTGCCTGACACAATGACAAATGCTGCTGTTTTATTACTCTAATTTTCACTTTGGAAGTTCTTACTTTCCATTTTCATAGCCTAGGAAATATAAAGTCAAGGTGTCTATCTATCAGCCCCTCTACCCTCTCACAGGCATGTATTATCATATACATTTCTTTTTAATACACATCTAAATGCAGTTGCTCAGGAGCAGCGTGACAGTGATGAAGAAGGTGACCTCTATATTCTCTTATCCTAAGCAAACCTACTGTAAGGAAGTTACTTGGAGATTATAAAATGTCATTGTCAGACTCCATTCAGAGCCTTATCATCTTTATTTTCTTCATAGGGCAAACACTGTTTAGGATTGGGGCCTTTAGAGGACACTGCAGTCCATCTGGTCACCACATTACAAAAATAAAATTGCTCCACTTAAAAAGCTAGTGAGACAAGAGATTAGGGTATTATAGGGGTCAACAGAACAGCAAAGTCACAAAAAAACAAGCTTGCTGCAACCACTACTACAAAACCATAAGGTATCACAACCAGAACAGTAGTGCACAAACAAGGAGTACAAAAAGGCAGAATTACAGGTGAAAGTCAAATATTTATAGTGGCAAACAGTAGAAGAACCACACTGAGTAGCCCTGGTACTTACTACATTACAGAGTTCTCATGGTTTGAGTACTGAGAGAACAAATTAAAAAACAAAACTCAGGTTGCAAGTTCTGAAACTAAGATTGCTTGTAAAGTGAGGTATTTCTGATGTACACTAGATCGGGGTTCTGATTTTCAATAATGTAGCCAACTGCATGAACTTGCAGTTTAAGCTGTGCAAAATCTTGATGTCACTAGAAAAATTCCTGAGACAGATTGATTCGGTGGTCATGAAATTCCATGAAAACAATTAGACACGTCTGGATTTAAAAAATCAGTAATGTAAACTGACCAACAACTGCCATACATTTATGATTTGTGGAATAACAAATCCACATATCCCATACTTAGTAGTTTTTCATGTATTTTTTCTAGCATAGGACGTGAATACATGTTTGTTTTGTAAATTACGGACTTGTGGGAATAAATCTGTAAGTCACATGTTTAGTATTTTCACAACTTTTGTGGATTTGTTGATGCATTCCATGGAATTTAATGTGAAATCCTCAAAATTTGCTCAGAGCTACTCATATGATTTTGGGTGTGCCTCATTGGCTGTTGGGCATCTTTTTGCAGTTAAAAAAACTTCATTAGATGTTGCAGGATCTCCTTGACTTGCAAACAAATGCCACACATCACTTTATGTAGCTGCTCATGTGTAGTTTACACATACTGCACACAGCTTCACAGTTTTCAAACAGTTCAATTATTTATAGACTTACTGATTGAATGACTGATTGATTGATTTTTTTATTTTAGAATTTGTTGAACAGGAAAAGAAGGCTTGGAAATACTTCCTGTGATCAGACTTGTGCTAGGGTGAGTGGGATACAGATGCAAACTGACTAATATTGAATTGGAGACAAGATGTTATATTAGATTCTACATATCTGCGCTATGGAAAGTTGTTAGGTACTCCTGCACTGAGAAGGTGCGGGAAGGTGAGAAACATAGTTCTTCCGATGCTGGTCTGGCCTGTCCCTATTCTAGGATTAAAAAGGTGGGGCTAGGGGGAAGCGGAGCACATTCCTGGTCAACTCTGATTGTCTCTGTGGTGGAACTTCCATATGAGATGGGTCCAGGAATCTGTATGTCCTCTGCTTGTGACGGTCTGCTAAAGAACAATGGGGTCCTGTAATGTGACATGTAGTGACCCTGTGGTATCTGGCAATATTCAGAGGCTATGTATGCCCCCCAGATACTAGAAAATTCATCCTGCTTGCTATTAATGGCCTAGAGAAGTCTTTCATATCTTGCTATTTTCCCCAGATTCAAGAGTCACTCTGAATGGGGGGGGGGCTGCTCCCTTTAGTGTCTGGGTATAGATATTTTTGCAGTGATAAGCACCTCAATAATCAGCACCCCTTGTAGCCACCTTAAACCCTGTGGTGTGATCACTGGGCCTAGTTTGTCCCCCAATGTAAGGAATAGCATCACTAAAGGGAGGATCTGAGTCAGCTTAGCACGCATTAGTTTGCCATTGACCTGTTGCATGTCTCCCCATATCTGTCTGAGATCTGTGCATCCCCATAGTAAGTGTGTGATAAGCCTTTTTCAGGGGAGTATCTCCAGCATTTATCCAAGTTGGTCAGATCCCATTTGTGCAGTTTCTGGGGGGTTCAGTGCCTGTGATGTAAAATATTAAACTGTGTGGAATGGTTTTTGGTGTTTTAGGCTGCCAGTCATAGGCCTCTCCAGCACCTGCTAAAGGACAATTGGGGGATTATTGCAGCCCAGTTCTTTGCACCACTTAATTCTTAAATATTCTACAGTTTCATCTTTGAGACTCAGTAGGCCTTTATAAACCTGACTGACTTTGAGATGCAGACTCTTCACTGTGTGTATTCTCCTATCTAGCTTGTTGGGCTCTCAGGCTTGAAGTGTGGCCCCAGGCAGTGGCTAGGAGTATGTCTGAGCAGAAGGTATTACCAAAGCTGCTGCTTCACCAGTGAGAAGCCACTTGCAGCTGGCTAAAATCTTTAAGATGGCCTGTCTACTTGTCTATTAAATGGTATAGGTTGCTTATTCCTTTGGAAGACCAGGATGTCTAGTCTACTGGGTTGCCCCCTATTTTCAACATTTGATTCTGCCACAGACAGAGGACAGGTGAGCTCTATGGGAGCCCCAGGGCCATTGTGGGGTAGCACTTCCAAATTACCAGTGTGTGACTCATAGAAACATAGATCATACACTTTGGTGGCAGAATAGGACCCTTAGGCCCATCCAGTCTGCTTATTTCTCTGTCCAGTCCATCACCACTTACCCTAGTTGGTCATAGGTTTCTCTCCCTCCCCCATTCCTCTACTTAATCTGCCCTTGTGCCTATCCCACACATGACTGAAACTTCCAACATTCTTTGTCCCCACTACCTCCTCTGACAGGCTGTTCCATTTATCCATCACCCTTTCTGTGAAGAAGTATTTCCATAAATCTTTCCTAATTTACCCCCCTTTAGTTTCATTGCATGAAACCTGTTCTAGTGCTTTCCTTTCTGTGAAATAGGCCCTCCACTTACTCCTTGCTCACTCCTATGAGGTACTTGTAGGTTTCAGTCATGTCTTCTCATGCTCCCCTCTGTTCTAGGGAGTACATGTTGAGTTCCTGCAACCTTTCCTCATATAGCATCCCTCACAACCCCCCACCATTTTGTTTGCTGTCCTTCATACTGCCTCCAAGTTTTCAATGTCCTTGCATATGTGGGGCCTCCAGAACTGGACACAGTTCTCCAGGTGGATCCCCATCAGTGAGTGACATAGATGCAACACCATGCTCCTACTCCCACTAGAAATCCCTCTTCCAATGAACCCCAACATCCTGCTAGCCTTTACAACTGGTTTGTCACACTGCCAGCCATCTTGAGGTCATCAGATGTGATTATCCCCTCAGTCTCTTTCTTGCTCAGTGACCGTAAGCTCCACTCCCCCAGTCTTATACACAACCCCTGTGCTTTCAGCTCTTTGTGCATAAACTTGCACTTTTGGCATTGAAACCCATCTGTCAACTCCCCATAGACCATTCCTTTACTTTCCTCACACTCATTTTCATTCATTCCCTCTACCCTTTTCTGAGTGTCAACCATGTTGCAAATTTTTGTATCATCTGCAGAGAGACACACCTTCCCCTCAAGCTCCTCTGCAATAACAGTTATGAAGACATTGAAGAGGACTTGTCTCTGCACTGAACTGTGTGGCACCCCACTATTCACTATCCTTTTGCTAGATTGGTTATCATTCAGCACTACCCTTTGTCTCCTATCCTTTAACCAGTATGATACTCAGCTTGTCACTTTCTCCCACAGCACGAGGCTGCATAGTCTTTTAACTAACCTCCTGTGCAGCACAGTGTCGAAAGTCTTACTGATGTCCAGATAGACCACATCCACTGCTCTCCCTTGATCCACCTCCCAGGAAACTGAATCAGATTAGTCTGACATGACCTCCTCCCATGAAATCATGCTGACAGTGGTCCTGCAGCATTTTGCCTCCAGGTGCTCTATAAGCCTTTCCTTCAGTAGTGCCTCCACTACCTTCTCCACCACTGATGTTGTACTGACTGGCCTATAGTTGATAGCATCCTTCCTATTGCCACTTTTGTGCAGAAGGACCACATTGACCATTCTCCAGTCCTGTGGATCTTCCTCCATCTCCACTGAGGTGCTAAAAAGTGCTACCAAAGGGGTGGCCAACACTGTGCTAAGTTCCTTTAGGACCCCTAGTTGAATACAATCTGGTCCCATCACCATATTCTCCTTGAAGGCTTCCAATACCTTCTGGATACTCTCAGCAGAGAATGGACTGCAGCATGCTGGTCCATCCTCCCACCCTCTACTGTGAAGTCTGAGCAGAAGTAATTGTTTACTATTTCCACTTTCTTTTGATCTTCATCTGCACAGTCCCCCCTGCTCTACTAGTTCTTACTACCCTCCCCTTGTCTTCCTTTTTTCCCCCACAGACCTGAGAAAGGGCTCATCCCCAATTTTGACCTCCTTAGCTCTCCTCTCCCCTGTAAGTGATTTAGCTGCCTTCACCATCCTTCCTGCCTCCCTTTGTTTTGACTGATATACCTCCCTGTCTTCATCCTTCTGGGTCACCTTGTACTTTCTAAATGCTTTTTTCTTCTCATTCACTGCCTTTCCCTCCTCCTTTGAGAACCATAGTGCATTTCCTCTCTTTCCCTTCAAACAGCATGCCGTTGCCTCGTCTATACCTTCCTTAATCTTTCTTCATTAAGCCTCCACTCCCCCTCTGCCTTCCCACCTTCAAGTTATTCTTTGAGGCAGTTTCCCATTTCTTTAAAATCTTCCCTCCTGAAGTCCAGGACCTTTGTCTCACTGTGTTTTTTCCTGTTCTCTCTGTACGCCAAACCACACAGTATGGTGATCACTTGTACCCAGGGAACTACCCTCTGTGACACCAGCAATACTGTTTCTGTTTGTAACTACCAGGTCCCATACTGCCCTGTTCTGAGTAGGTTCCAAAGCCATTTGCCTTTGAAATGCCCCTTGTATGGAGTTGAGGACAGCCTGCCACTTGATGTAGCTGCAGCTAGAATGTCCCAATCTGCATCCAAGAGATTACAATCCCCCTGATTCAAAAATTCCCCTTTGCTGACAATTTTGCTAATGGCTTTCCCCAGGGATCTGTCCAAATCCTCCCCTTGTGTTGGAGGACTGTACATCACCATTATGCAAATAACAGCCCATGACCCCATCCCAAGGCCAACCCGTAGTATTTTCAGCCCTTCATTTTATGACTGTTGTCCTTTTATCTCAGTGGCTCTTATACCATTCTTCACATATAAAACAGCCCCTGTGCCTTTCTTCCCTGACCTGCCATTCCAGAATATGGTGAAGCCTGGTAAGGCCACTTCTCAGATGTGGTTGTCTGTGCACCATGATTCCAATATGGCCACCAGATCCAGGTCTCCCTCCACAATGATTGCTTCAAGGTCAGGAATTTTGTTTCCTAGATTCCTTCTGTTGGCACCCATGACTCTTCATTCTCTTTGTTCCTCTATCCCTTTAACCTGCCTGCCCCTCATATTCACTCCCCACCTCTGCTACCTTGGTTCTTCCCTTCCCTGTTACGTTGTCTTCCTACCTTCCCTCCTTCCTCTCTATTCCAACTGAAGTTCCTCCTCCAGACTTTCACTTTGCTTTCATCAACCTTTCACTTTGCTTCCATCAACCGTCAGGGAATTTCTTCTCTCTGGGTTAGCATGCCCTGTTGCACTAGTCTTTTTTGGGGCAGGGGGAGGACAATTGCTGCCTCCTTCAGTCTATCTGCCTCCCCCTTGGCTAGTTTAAATGCTAATAAAAGCAACATTTAAACCTTCTACCCAGAACAGCTGTTCCCCTACTGGATGGAGGGAAGATGTCTCCCTTGTACAGGCCTCCATCTCCCCATGTGTGACCTTAGTCCCCGATATAGCCCAAAGCCATCCTCCCTGCACCTTGTCTTTGACCACTCACTGAAGGACCTAGTGCAGGGTTCCCTGACCTTCCCCCAACTGTGCATGGAGAGCTCCTCAGTGAAATCCACTGTGTGAGCTACCTGCTACAGGCCTTTTGCAAACTCCCTAAATCTATCCTGCACTACCTCTACAGCTTCACTCAGAGTTGGGTGTGAGCCCAGGTGGGGTGGCAACTTCCCAAACATTATCACTGCGTGTGGGTTGCCTTACAGTATGTACAGCTTACAGTGAGTATATTTTTCAGATGGTGCTCAGGTTTAGTGAGAATGGTGGCTTGCGTAATTGGTAGGAGCAAGTGTGCTGCATGTTTGAAGGTAAAGTCAGTCAGGTTGAGATCTCCTCTATCCAGGGTCTGTGTTAATTTCTTATGACAGACTTACCTGGGACCCTTACCCCACAGGAACTCCATCATTACTCTTAGCAGCTCTGGATGGACTCTAATGGGGAGGTTGTCCCAGGATGTACTGAATCCTTGGGGCTGCCATCATTTTGAAGGCATGTGCCCTACCCCAGTACAAGAGGTGGAGGCAACTCCATCTGGCCGAATTTCTGTCCTGGTCTACTAGGAGTTGGGTATGTAGAGCTTCCCTAATTTGTTGAGATTTCCAAAAAAGTAGATGCCTACATTTTAAGACTGTTGTCCTCTAGCTGCAGGCACCAAAGGAATCCCCCGAGGTCACAGACCTGTCTCCTGGAAGCCATGGGTAGGGATTTGAACATGTTGACTTTGTATCCCAATAGCCTGCCAAAGTGGGCTAGTAAGTCAAGGGTTGCTTGGAAAGACTTCTCCTGGTGAGTCCGGGTTAGCATGGTCTTCCACATATGCAAGAGCTTGGTGCTTGTCCCCAGCTGTATTCCATGTATGTGATCATGCAAGCATATGACCAGGAGCAGTGAATCTAAAGCAAGCACAAAGACAAGGATGAAAGTGAGCACCCTTGATGAGTTCCTCTGCCCAGTGGGAAGGGTATAGACATTTGTGAGTTGGTGATCACTGCTGCAGATGCACCAGTGTAGAGTGTCTGACCAAGTTGATAAAGGTGCCCAGGCCCAAAGCCAAAGACTTGCAATAAATGAAACAGATAGGCCAATTCTACTCTATCAAATCCTTTCACTGCATCCAACGAAGTATGCACCAGTGGATGGCGGGGTGGGCTGTCTTACAGATATGTTTAGGAGACTGTTAGTATTGTCTCTCCCCCTGTACTGTGAGATGAAGCCTATGTGGTCCGTTTCCACTAGGTTCAGAGTAAAGTCCATGAGTCTCATTGCTAGCACTTTGGCATAGGCCTTGTAGCATGCTGTGATAATGGAGATAGAACAGTAGCTCACACATAAGTTAGGTCTGTGTCCTGTTTGGGGATCTAGGAGATCCCTGTTGTTCTCATAGTGGAAGGGAGTTCCCAGCTTTACTTGCCTCTGTTAATGCCTCTGACAGTGGCTGCATTAACACCTTTCTGTAGGATTACAGGAACTCTGCCTGGAGGCCATCTCTTCCAGGTGCTTTTTCAGGTGGCAAGGATTTTAATCTCTGCTTCAGCTCTTTAGAGAACAATGATTTGTCAAGTGCATCTCTGAAGTCTGGGGTTAACATCGGTAGCCCTGGGGGAGATGTAAAGGAGGAGGAGGGTGCTCCTTCAATTGGAGCCACCTCCTGCTGTACAGAGTCTGCTAAAAGTCCAGGAATGCACCATTGTTGTCCCAGTTATCACACATCAGCTCTCTGATGTCTGTCTTAACACATAAGATCTTGGATTTCTCCTTGTGTTTTTTGAACTTTTAGGCCAGTAAGCATCCCAGACATTCCATGACTTCCCAGAAGGCTTTGCTGAGGTGGAAAACAGTAGACTCTGCTCTCTGGTTCATGTGTAGGTTCACCTTACAGCATGTTCCTGTTATCTCAGGAAAGAGCATGGGGGGTACTGTACCTTGGTTCTAGCATTTTATTTTTAATAAATGGAAGAACTCTGGCTAAGACACCAGGATAATTCTCCTGTTCTTTCAAGAAGTACCATGGAATCTTTAATGTCCATTTAAACAACAACCAGAAAAGGAAGATATGGGATATCTCCTAAATATCTCCTCTAAAAGACAACACCTCCAACAGCACAGTATCCCCAAACACCACACCAGGACAATGGTATCATTACTTTTAACCAAGTGGAGAGTGTCCCATGCAGAACTACCAACACCACTTTCTGCAGGGCCTGATATTTATTGGAGATCTCCCATTCTACTATTGATGAGGCCCTGGACTTCTAAGGCCTGTTAGAAAATGGGTCAGGGAAGTCCTGAATCCTGATTGCCTCAGGCCACCCACCACCTGGTCTGGTATCAGGCAACAGAGACCAGAATATAATGAGTTACAGTCTCTGCACACCCATTTACCTTGGAAATCATCGGGCTGGAAAAATTTTCAGTTTTAAATTGCCACCATATTTTTTCTGTGGTTTAGCAAGAGAAAGCCCCCCCTCCCCCGATAAACTATCAGATAGCTAGCTTAATGCACAAATGTATATTAACCAAAAAGTTATGAGACACACACTCTCCAAGTATGTTGACGTAATTTTGGGCTAAAAACAGTTTTGCTATTTTAAAGTACAGCACTAGCACAGTGCGTGCTCAGCACTGCTGTTAGACAGCTTTTCCAGCTCACACTGGTTCCACCCCTGCTCTGCTTCCAACCCATGTGGGTACTTGATGATGTGTAGAGTGTAGAGTGTTTGTGCTTACCCGAGTGGACATATAGCAAGCTCTACTGCAGACATGCATTCACTGATAGCAGCATATCCCACATCATATTTCCTTTTTTTTTTTAAAGTCAGGAACCGTGCTGCTGATATTCAGGATGGACTGCAGCTCTGCACCAAGTTGCAGGTGAACTGCGATGCTGAAATTCAGTCCAGACTGTGATCATACTGTCATCTGATCACAGTTCTGGACTGATAGAATAGAAAAAAATTGAAAAAGAAACTCTATGTGGATTGTGAGGAGGGGGGAGAGACATTTAGCAGAAGGCACTGCACCACATTTTGAAAGCACTCCTAGAGTGACACAATTTGCATCAACCTATAGTGTCAGCGAACTCTGGTTATATCAGGGACCCTGCACCCTGTTTTATAAAACAGGGGGTACCTGTGCCAAAGACCCAGGAGTTGTTGCAGCTGCAAGGTTACACCCAACATGTGGTACAACTGTCAGGTTTGATGCAGGGATCTGCAAAGCCTCCACGTGAACAACCCCAAAATTGCCATGAAGGTGGGGGGGTGAATATTCCAGCAAGGGGGGGGAATGTGGGCAGAAGGAGCCTGAGAGATGCTCTAGGGGTGTTGAGGACATGGCAGAAATGTCGGGGTGCTGAGGCGGCATCTAGTGGGGGTGCCATGCACAATGTCAGAGAGTCAATCAGCTCAAGTAGAGAGGAGATGGCAGAGATGGACCATGACCTGGCACCAGGTGGCATGGCCCTGGCAGCTGCCCTATAGGTGCCACAATTCCCATCACTGTAGGTGGGAAGCAGTGGCTGCAGATTATGGGGTGCCAGAGGTGAAGAGAAATGTTCCCTGGGCACAGCATCAGTCCCCTGGTACGCAGCGTCCAAGCATGGGATGCTTCTTTCCCACAGAGTTGGGAACCATGGAACCTATGTGGCAAGTGCCAGGGCTGTGCCCACCTTGGGACGGGTCCTGGTCCATCCCTTCCAACTACCTCTACCCGAGCCTACTGGCTCTCTGCCATTGTCCATGGCACCCCACCAGATACCACTTCAGCATCTTGACATTGTTGCCATGCCCCTGATATCCCCTAGGGCACCCCCATGCTCCTTCTGCCCCTGGATACCTACTTGCAGGTCCCTCCCCATTGCTGCCCTGTCCAGCAGTGGCACATGGCCCTTAGACCACCTCTTGGCTGATCTAAACTGAGCACCCTGTTGTGTCCATGGCGGGGCTTTGAAAATTCCAAAAAAGGGGATGGTGCAGCCACACCATAGTGCAAGCCCCCTTCTGAGCTGGTGCAATTGTGCTTCTGCTGCAGGGGTGGTACAGGGTGACTTAGGTGCATGTCATCCTGATTTTGATTCAACCTGCATTCAAAAATCAGGATTGCCACAAACTTTGACGCAAGGTGCCATTTGCATCAAAATCATTTGGCCCACGTACCTTGTGCCTAAGTTTCATATGAACATATGAAGAAGCCAGCAGAAGAATGCCATTTGGTCTATCAAGTCTGCTCGTATTGCAGGGTCCACAGCTTGAGCTAATGTTCCTGCCCTCCCTCTCCACTCCTCCCATCTTCCCTAGCCATGATCCTTACCTTCCCCTATGTCCAGGCTCTCTTAAAGCATCCCACTGTCTTCAACAAGATGACCTCTTCCATCAGTGCATTCCAAGTGTCCACCACCCTCTCTGTGAAGAAGTGCTTCCTGACCTCCCCCCTAAACCTCCCAGCCTCCAACTTAAGACTGTTTCCTTGGTGAAATTTGGCCCACTGTATCTGTGTCAGAGGGTGGGTGGGCAATGGGAGATGTAACACCAAACAGCATTGCCCTCTACTGGCAAATGTACCAGTGGAGAACCTGCTAACCCCCAAATTTGTTTTTATTCATTTTAAACTGTTTTTTATTAGGTTAATAATTAAATGTATACAAATGTCCAGTTTTATAAACACAATAATATCCGACAGAGTGGGCGATACTGGCCTATAACAGAACACCTATCCTCTCAGGTATTATTGCTTACATGGAATCAGGCTGCTAGGTGATAATGCTGTAGGCCTTATTATGACTACTCTACTGCCATATATTAATCCAGAATTTCTGACTCATTTTACTTTGTTTACCTTTATCAAGCTTAAAAAATATCAAGTCTTCCACAGAGTAAGTAGCTTTGAAAAAAAAAAAAAGATGCATTTCAAACTTTTAATTTGGAACAAATAAGGTAAGTGATACATAGCATAAAATAAGTGAAACATGGCAGCAAATTTTTATCTTTTTTCTTTCCCTTACTCCAAAGATCCTTCTCTGCATGCAATATTTGTATTAAATGTAAAATGTAACTTTTATTTTTGAAAGAAGGTAAACTGCTGGTTCAGGAGAAGTACAAGCTGTGGACATTTTTTGTTATTGGTTTCTACTTTCATGTGATTTAATTTTATTGTCCCGGATTCCCCCCTTTTCCCTCACAAAAAGACAGAGACCATTGTTTGTTGTCGTGCTCAGATTGGCAATTAATTTATTTATATATCATAAATTCCATGTTCCATTTCATAATCTTTTATTATTATATTTCTCACAATTGCATTTCTTTTGCATCCATATATCCAATCTCTGATCAACCCTCTCTCTTCCTCTTTTCTCCCCCAGGTGAAAACCTGGGTGCCTTCTTCTTCTCCTTTTCTGTTAGGTAATGGTGAAAACTGAGACTTCTCTCCTCCTTCAACTTCTTCTTCTTTTCATCTTATTCCTTTTTCTTTCCCCCCTTTTTCCTACTTACCTCCATATGGTGTGTTGCCCTGAATGTTTGAAACACTCGCCAGGCCCCATCGTAGGCCCTCAGAGTTCATGGTGCCCATGAACTGTGAAACAACAGTTCTGCTGTTTCTTGTCAATGTCCCAGATGTTCGTTGGTATGAGCGTTTTTTGCTTCTCCGCTGTTGGTGCCAGCCTCTGGAAATGATCCAGCCGCAGATGGGAAAGGCTTTCAGCCAAGGTATTGTGTACCCCTTCTATGTGTTTTGCTCTGAATGACATGTTCAACTGCAAGGTCCTTAGCACCAAAAGTCGCAAAACTGGCATGACCATTTCTGACCTGGCTCCCCTGTTGTTTAGGACCTCTACCACTGCTCTATTGTCACACCAAAATGTCACTTTCTGATTCAGTAATACTTCCCCTCAAACCAGGGTGCATGCCCACATGGGCATGATCTCTAACAATGTTATATCTTTTACCTTACTGTCCCTCACCCAGTCTGATGGCCAAGGTTCTGCAAACCATCTGCCCCTCAGATAGCCCCCCAGCCTAGGCCCCCCGGCTGCATCAGTGTAAAGATCGAGGTCTGTGTTATACACCCATTCCTCCTGCCAGAATGAGCAGCCATTATATTCCCTGAGGAATTCCTCCCATACTTTAAAATCCTCCTTGACTCCTTTTGTCATGTCTACCCAATGGTGTGGTCTGGTCACTCTGGCTGTAGCCCTTGCTAACCTTTTGGTGAAAGCCCTCCCTGGCCCAGTAGCCCTGCATGTGAAGTTCAGATGTCCCAATACTTGTTGTACCTGTTTTAGTTGTACTCGTCTTCTACTGGTGTGTATCTGAATCAGCTCCTTCAGTTTTCCCACTTTTTTGTCTAGCAGCCAAAATATTTCCCCCCGGAGCATCTATCTCAATACCCAGAAATTCTAACACCTTACTGGGCCCTTCTGTTTTTTCCAGTGCCAATGGAACCTCTAGTTCTTTACACAGCTCTTGGAAGCTGGCTAACATTTTTTCTGTCTCTCTTTTCCCACTGCCTATAAAAAGGAAATCATCCAAATAGTGAATCACTGTTTTATAACCAGTTCTTTCTTGAAATATCTACTACAAACATGTGCTGAATGCTTTGGATGTCGCACATGCTATAGAACAAACCATGGGCATGGCTATGTCAAAATAGTACTGTCCCCCAATTTTAAACCCCAACAGGTCCCAGCCTTCTCTCCTAACTGGAAGTAATCTGATAGCGGCCTCTATGTTTGTCTTTGCCATCCATGCATCCACAGTTGCCCAGATGATCTGGACTGCGTCTTTCAAAGTGGAATATGTCACTTTACTATATTCCTTGCTGATAAAATCGTTCACCGAATCGCCTTCCGGAAAGGATAGGTGATGAATCACCCTGTATTCCTCTTCTTGTTTTTTGGGGACCAAACCCAATGGAGAAATCCTCATATTCTGCAATGGGGGGTAACATATGGTCCTTCTACTCTACCTGCTGCCTTTTCCTTCTTTATTTTTTGTCTTAACATTTCTTCCCTTCCTATTACAGAACCCAGATTGTTCGCCTCTCTGACTTGCCTTGGGCCCTCACACTGCAACAAAAAACCTGTGCAAAAACCTTTTTTAATCATCTCTGCTGTTTTCCTATTCATTTCTGTCTAACCATTCTTTCCATGCCTCTATCCTGATGGGGGTTCTAATTTCTTTAAATTGCTCCCTTGTTCTCTTTTCTTTATCTCTGCCAAGGTCTCCCCCTCTGATTGATGTCTGGCCTTGCTGATCAATGATTCTGAATCCCTCTACTTGCATGTCCCCTGCCTCTCCCCCCTCTGTTCCATGTCTGCCCTTTATATCCCTGCCCTTCATGAAAAAACTGTTGACCTGACCCTTGCCCCCCAGATCCTTGGGCTCCCTGGACCCATGTCATCCTGCATCTGCTCGCTGGATGTGATCCCCCACATTTTGAACATGCGTGCCAGAAACGGCATTGTGGCCAGGAACAAAAGGCCCTATTGTAGGTCCAGCAACATCTCTGTGGCATGGCACCTTTCTTCCCAAACTCTCCCTCTGGCGTGGACTGATCGGTTATGTAGTCTGTCCACAATTCCAGTTGTTTCGTGTCCCATCTTACATCCCCACATGTCGCCATTCTCTACCGAAACAATTCATCATAACATATCCACCCCACACCCCCTTTTGCTTTTGCTCTCCTGATTATCAATGAATATGTGATGAGTGGGATGCCCAACTCAGGCCTCTTCTCCAATACTATGGCTGAGAATGTGGCGAAACCTACAAACCACCCTTCCCAGGTCTTCCCTTTAGTGAATTTGTCCTCCTCTTTCTTGCCTAACAAAACTACTGCTGCTGCCATTTCACTCTTCCCTATATTCTCAGCCTCCTCATATGTTGCTGCCGCTTCCTAGCTTACCAAGGCGAAGATATCCACATACTCTCCCTTCCATATTTTCTGTTTTGTGGCCAACTGAACATGTTTACCTACCCTCATCCCAGAAGCTCCTATCTCCCTCGTTCCTTTTCCTTCTTTCTCCACTCCTCCTTCTTTTTCTTTCGGCACTTTCTTTTCTGACCTAATATCTGCTAGTGCTGACTCCATCTGCCCTAAACCCCCTGTCCCTAGTGCCGAAACAATTTAGTTTATATACTCTTTGATGCTGTCACCCAATGAGCTGGGTGTGTTACCTGTGGTCTTGTCCGCTCGTTGTTGTCTGCTGTCCTCCTGGTACCCAAGTATGGTGCCCTGTGGTTGAAGGGGTGGTTGCTCTACTAGAGGCTGTGGAGGAACCACTATGAGCTGGGTATCTGGTCTGGGTTCCACTGGGAGAAACCCAACCTGGTCCTGGGGAGGTACTGGTGGCACCAGGTCAACAGGGTGCAGAGGTACTGGACTAGCCACCTTGTTGGGTCCCACTATTGGTGGATGTATCCTGGCTGGACTGCTTGGTCCCTCAGCCGGCCACTTCCCTCTGCCCCCTTTCCCCTTCTCTGCTTTCCTTTTTTCCCCAGGTCTCCCCAGTTCCTCCCCTTCCACCAGCTCCCATATTCTATTGGCTTTTTCTGCCAGCTCCACTATAGCCCTGTAGGCGTCCTCCATTGAAGGCCTCTTCTTTTTGGTGCCATGTTCCTTGCTGTCCACAAACTGTGGAAACAACTGAAGAAAAGAAAAGAGAATGTCCATTAATTACAACTCAGCCCATAATATTCCCCATATGACCAGGCCCATTTTTCAAGAGAAACGGTTGACTAATGGCGAGAAAATGTGCCCTTTTTTTTTTTTTTTTTTTTTTGCACAGTCCTCTATTGCTATCAGGATGATTCATGCCCAAAGCTACGGCTTCCCTTTTTGTGCCTGTAGTGATGCTATAAGGTTTGAAAATGCTCCTTATATTCTGCCCTCTTGTAAGCCAGCTGCATCGTACCTGATCCTCTGCTCAGTGCCTTCCTCCTCTGTAATCCTTCAAAATTGCCTCACTTTTTTTTTGTCTTCCTCCTTCTTACTGTTCTTATTGCCTCTCCTGTCTTCTATCCACCGCTCTTTTTCAGCACCTCCCCAGGTTTCAAAAATGCCTTAAGTGCTGCCTCTTGTGGCCTTCTAGGCCTAACCATATTCCCCTTGCAAGCCTTCGCATTGTTATGGCTGCTGATCCTCCCAGGCCTCTCCGTTCCCCTTCCCCTTTTCCTCATTTTTCTCCAACCACGCTAAGTGGCTTTTTTGCTGAAAAATCCCCATCACCTTTCCTCTTGAGAGCTCCATTTTTTGCCCCTACTCTTCCCCTGGCTTCCTTCGCCATGCTCCTGGCCTGTTGGGCCCACTTCTCTTTTGTCCCCCATGGTTGGCATCCAAACACCTAAAGGCCATGCTGCATCCACCGCACTGATGCTTGTGGCCTGATTTTGGCTTATACAACCCCCCTTTTGCATGCCCTCGCATGCCTGTGACCGTATCCCCTTCCTTTTGTTTCTATCCTGTTTGCTAGGGTTGCTTCTTTCCCACATTGCACCCTGTGTCCATTGTTTCCCCATCCCTAGGCCCTTTTCTAGCTTACCAGGCCATCTTTGTTACCACTGCGTGGTTCTCCTGGCGTGTGACATCATGCCATGCATCTTTCTTCGGTGCTATCCTGCACCCAGGCCTCTATTACCTACCTCCCTCTCTTGTTCCCCTTGCCTTCCCCCTCACTTGCCCATCACTCCCAGCACTCAGCCCTGAGGTCACCATCAACCCTGCTTCTGCTGTCCATGCTCCTTTTCTCCAGGAGCCGTCTCCTTCTCCTTTTGTGATGGCTGCCTTCCCCCTCCCTAGCCTATCGCTTTTAGCTTTCAGCCCCTTAGGCCACCACAAAACTATGCCTGCTGTCCTCGCTCCCTTTTGGCAGGCACCATCTCCTTGGCCCCTTTCGAATTTCCCTCCTCTCACTTGGCGGTGGGATTCTCTGTTTTTCCCTGCAAAAAGCTGAAAAGCGCCCTGTTTCCCCTAAAGATTGAGAGAACAATAATCTTTTGATTTTAACACAACTGTGGTGTTACCCGGCATCAGACCGTAGCACAATTCATGTCCACATGCTTGCTCGGAAAAAGCTTTCAAAAATAACTCCTTCAGTTTCAAAGCTGCTTTCTAAAAACCCCTAGAAGGCCAAGGCCTTGCCTGCTTGCTTCACCTTTTTCTGGCACGTGTTCCTTGCATGCACCCATAAACCAGGCAAAAAACGCTGTACAAACACCAAAAAAACAAAGCCCTTACTCGTACAATTGCCCTCAATGGCTTTCCACACCTCCTGCAGCAGCGTAGGTTCAGCTTAACTTGCTTGCTCGGCGATGTCCTTAAATGGAACATACAAAAACTGCAGAACTTTTTCTGCCTGTATTCCCCTTTGTCCAGAATGTGTTTGCAAGTTCAAAACTTCAAAATTAATGGAACGCTGGCATAGAAATGCCAAAGAGCTATGCCTTACAAGTTTTTCAGCCAGGCTCCTAGAAACGAAGCAAAATGCTGTTACAGCCTTATTCAATTTAAAGAAAAACTTCCCTCAAACAGGGGTCCCACTCAAAAACTTCATACAAACAAGGGTCACAATCTAGGCCAACTGAACCATTCACATACAAATCACCTTCAACGATTTTTTTCTTGTGAAGTAATACAACTTGTCATTATATCTCATTACTAATTTATTTATATATATTTATTACCATATTATTATTTTTAAAAAAAACTTTATTCATTGTGAGCTATCTTACCTGTTGTATCCTAGTGCGTAAATCTATCCTGTTGTTTAGCCAATCTGATGTGCTGCAGTTTCAATTAAATCAAAACTCCAGCAAAAATGGCTGAACCACTCCTGTGCTGCCCATTATGTACCTCCTCTTGCCCCTCCCCTTCCTGTTGCTTGGCCATAGTTCTACCCCCTGGCCCTCCCCTTCCCTCTCCTCCCCTTCTGAGCACACCATCTTAATGAAAGGGGAAAAGGTGCACCAGGACAACCTGGTCTGCCCCTTAAAGGGCAAACATCATTACATGAATAAAAAAATCATTAAATCAATAAAAAATAAATAAATACATACATGCATACCTACATACATACGTACATACATAATCTTAGCAAATTTGAAGGGCAGACAGTCTTTTTTCCATTTTAACCTTCTATATATCTACCTATCTATGGTCCTAAAAATGTAAAACATAGGCGTGTTCATACAGGCAAATCAGGGAGCCATTTCCTTTACCAAAACTTAATCTTAATGCACAGAACCTAGCTATGGCCACATTGTGACCTTGTTGAATACTGTAAATGTTTTCATCCTTATTTTCAGCTTAATGCCCAAACTGTGCTATTTGCTTACCCAAATGGATCATTTATGTTCAGTTTCTCTGACCCAAAATTCTCAAACTGAGTACACTATGTCCATTTGAGTTAGTACTGCAAACTTAACAATGAACAATAGAAAACAGGGTTCATTAACAGGAACTAAATAAAATGAGAATTTAGAAGAGCTATAAAGAAGGATTTCTTGACTCAGAGAGTAATAAATGTGAGGAACAACTGACCAGGACAGACAGCTGAGGTAAAGATGGCTGTGGTAGTTCAGAAAAAAACAGTTATATGTCACCCTGAAAGCAATGATGTATTAAAAAAGGGCAAAGCTCAATGGGCCAAATGACCTTTTCTCTTTCGCTATAACTCTTTATGCTCCTATGCAATGCTAAATACTGCTGGTGACAGGCATGGCAACAAGAAGGAAAAGGCAATTATTTTGTATTTATATGACTAGCAAGCAAAGCTGTCCCCTTAGACAGAGAAGTGCTGACTGGGGTGATATCTTTCAATCTGTATTCTTTCAATATGCATTACAAAGTTGCAGTGTAGAATGCAGACAGAGAAATAAACAGATTATCAAATGTGCGATAATCAATATAAATTCTCAGGTTGTTCTGTATATTTAATACTATGTAGTGTCATTTCTTCTGAGATTATGTTACTTACACAAGTTAAAATATAAAGTTGTATAACCTTGGCTGCTACAAATTACATTAAGATCAAAGTTATCCTACATTTTAAGGGACAGAATAAACTATCTGCATGTATGTTAATACTTTTTGTTCTATACATCTCTGAACTGAATATAGCAAAATAATTTTCTCCCTATACAGTACCACAATCAAAGTGCCACGCAATTTACATCTAGGAGTTCAGCTGGTGGGTATTTTGTTACTAGAGTGTGAAGATACATGGTTTACAGTATGTTAACAGAGGAGATGGACTTTGAATGGATTATTTGGTAATCCCCATCTCTAAAACTTATATTACTATATTAATAGTCCCATGCTGCTTAGTAGCTGCTTCTGATAGCGTGAAACATCCCTAATATTTTCTTACTGTCAAGGTGTGCTGGTCTTTGGATGAGATGTTAAACTGAAGTCTCATCTACCCATCTCTGGTGCTGTCCAGGTGGGTGTCCAGGTGGGAGTAAAATAATGCCCCCCTGAGGAAGCTCAAAGGAGTGAAGCATGGTGGTACCTGGTAACATTCAAGGGCTGGCTTTTGGTTACTTTACTAGGAGAGTGTGCTTTTGATATTGCTGTTTTGTTTGTTGCAATAAAGAACTTTGCATTCAGCAGTAATAAACAAGTTTGTACTTAATTCACAGTACACACACGCCCTGCTTTGTGTTCAGGAGTCTGAGTCCACGGTTTGTGGTGTTAGAAGTCTTGCAGGATTAGTAGCCCCAGTCCTGCACTCCAGCCAGCACTGCAGCAGTACCTTTGTGTCGATAGGGAAGTAAAAGAACCTGTGGCACTTTTCAGAAGAGTAGGACATATTCCCTATGTCCTGGCCAACATTCCCCTTTCCACAAAAACCTGTGCAAAAACCTGCAATTGTCCAAGACTGTGTGTGGGTGTTCATGAACAAAATGTCTGCCACTGCCACTGCCTCTGCCTGCCACTGCACCTTCAGTCACTTCACTGCTAGTCTAACACTGCTTGTACAGTGCTTTGCGATACAATGTGCATGAAAAGCACTATATAAATTTTGATTATTGTTATTCTTTTTAAGCAACCATTCACCTGGCCTGTCATCAGAAGAGAAAGGGAAAGCAGCTACAGCAGCCCCAGTTGTTTGACTGGAGGAAAATCCTGGGGAGAGGTGGAGACGGTAAATGTCAAAATCTAAGCTGTGCACTAAGGCTGATTGGTTGATTGTTATTGTTGAATCAAAATTTTGTTCACTGGTGAAGCATTGCATGGTCACAAACTTCATCCTTCCAGAAGAGCTTATAAAGTGACCCAGCTTCACCTAACTGGTGGAATAGTGCAGTTCATGAAACTACGAGTTGCTCTCCCAGTAAAGTCAGCTCTACTTCATGAAGGATAAATTTCTGGGCAGGTCACATGGTGTGCAAAAGGCCAATTACATGGTTATAATTACCGGCGAGCGCTTTTTCCCATAGGGAAACCCAGTTATAATTTGCCGTTATAACCAGCTTGGCTGGTTATAATGGCAAACACGTGCCAGGTTTCCCTAGGAACAGCCATCCCTCAGTCACTGTTCTCCGATCTTCACGTTGAGTGACGGAATTCCACTGCGCAGCACACTTCCTGGTCCCTCCTATTCGGGGAAATTAACTTCTCATAAAAATAAAAAATAAAAAACTATTTTCCTGCAGTAAACCACTTGAAAACGGAAACAAGTATTTTCCCGTCACTCTGACACCACAGCCGAGTCCATGTCAGACTGCCCCTGCCTCTCGAAGCCCGGAAGGACACTGCAGCCGCCTCTCGTGGTAAGTTTATATGAAAACTAAAATCATAAGTGTATACACATTTTTTTTAAATTAAATATCCTCTTCCTTTTTTCTACAACAAGTATAGCCCTATAATTAGGAAGACTGCGGACCGCGCAAAATCAAGACTGGTCCGCAGCTTCCTGAACACTAATCAGTTAGGTAATTTAATTTTTTATAATTGCTGAGGTGAAAAAGTGCACTCCTGCAATTATAAAAATAAAAATATGGGAGTGGTGTGTGTAAAACTCGATTTTACACACACTGCTAGGGATGTTTGAGAAACCCTCGGCTTCGCCCGAGGGGTTTATGTAGCATCCCACAACTCGTGTGTGTGTAAAATCTCTCTAAACACACCACCCCATATATTATTCTCTATATAATTACTGGTGACCCCCTTTATCACCCCATTAGCACATTTCTTTCAAATGCTGTAATCACTGGAAAACCAATTATTCTGGTGTTTTGGCAAAACTTTCTTTCATTAGCAGCATCGCTCATCTCTAGCATGCCACCTTATTGCCTTGCAATCTGTGCGTGGGCGGGGCTGTACAGATTGTTGAATAACAGTAATAATAATAATTTTTATTTATATGATGCCTTTCTATTTTTAAGGCGCCTTACAGTTTCAAACAATTAAAACAACCATGGTGAACATGGCGGCAGTTTCTCTGTTTACTGAGGACCCACATTCAGTGTTATCCTCTCACCTCAGGTAACCTAGTACTTTTTTGACAGTGTTTATCTTTTTGATCCTGCATTTACATAAAAAAAAAAAAAAACTGTGCGGGGATTGTGGAGACCGGAACTTGTATTTTGGAATGGCCTTGGCTCATTATGCACAGCTTAACACTGAAACTTTAAAAAAAGAAAAGAAAAAAATAGAAATCATGCTAGCAAACAAATCAATTAGAGAGGGAGAGACAGAAAAAGAGTGTGTGTGTGTGTGTGTGTGCGCGCGTAGGCACAGACGCACATGCGTGTGTGTGTGTGGGGGGGTGTGGGGGTGTGTGTGTGTGTGTGTGTGTGTGTGAAGTAGGGGATTCAGCAGCAGCAGGGCTCAAAACATAGCTGCCTCACTAACCTTCTGGATTTGACTCCTTGCACCACCAGTAATTACAAAAATTAATGTATAGGTGACTGTGTGTCTGTGAAGTTCGTTTACACACCCTTGGTGTGCGATGACCTAATAAACCTCTCAAGCTTTGTTCTCAAGATTTATGGGGAATCGCACACCTCAGGTGTGTAAAACAACTTCATAACACACAATCGGCCATCCATTCTTCTTTATGTATTACTGCAGGAAGTATAGGGATGTAACTATGTGACCCACCCCATACCATGTGCAGTCCTGTTAGAGAAAGCAGTAGGATGTGTCTCCATTGTACTTTGAAAAACAGATAAAAACAAAAATTTTGCATCATATAGTGTAGCTACCTTTGGTTGGTTTGTGCTTTGAGTGCTCCTAGGTGTGATTGGAAGTTAAATTGCTTAAACTGGCATTTTACAGCACAAATATTTGTGCAGGTACTGTACATAGTGCTCTGTGCAGAGATACATTTGAAAGTGAGCTTTTTAAAAACAAATACAGATAGATAGATAGATAGATAGATAGATAGATAGATAGATAGATAGCTAGCTAGATAGATATGAATATATTTTGCAAATATATTTTTCCTGACTGCACTCTCAGTGCTGGTAGTTGTGATTGGAAGTGAAATAAGCTGATTATTAGCAAGGATGGTATCATATGTTTGCAGTCAAGTTGCTGTAGGTGCATATAGCAACCAATGGGTGTAAGTCACTAGTGATTCCAAAAATTATTCCTGTGCGACATGAAAAATAAATACAAATTCTTTCTTTATGAGATGTAAAACAGCAACAAGAGCACATGGGGATGGGTTGGCTGTTTTTCCAGGTGTCTGGCATGTAAGTTGGATGATGAACTTAGAATTACTGAACTAGGTATTTTGCAGTAGTTCCCTGACAAGGAGAAGGATGTAGTTTGAAGTGACTAGCATAGGTGCACTGGAGTAGAGATGTTCAAAGTGCTATCCAGAAAGAGAGAAAATGTAGCTACAGGGTAAGATACGGAGGAGCCAAAATACAAATATCAAATAGTAAAATCAAAGTGAAGGAACTTTCGGTTGCATCTCCAAGAAGGCACAGTGAAAACACCACAAGTTAGCATACTAAAATCACAATAATTTAAGTACAAAAGCTGAAGTAGCACCCCACCATACAGATGGTGTCTAAGTATGTTTCACGTCGCACTTGACCCTTTATCAAGATGTCATGCCATTTCCTACAAAGCAACAATATATTTTATATATAAATGCATCTTAAATACACCGAAAATCCATCACTCCTGAAAGTTAAAAAAGGTTTACACTGAAACCAGCTAAATCTATTTCATCTAAAGCAATATGAACATATTATTTATTTAGTTTTTGTTGACCGGGTAAGTGCACTAGACAAATTCTGCCTATTTTCAGGCATGACCTGGGGGAGTGGGATACAGATAAATGCCAAATAACTTTGAACCAGATTAAACTGTTGGTGGTATCTTTAGTGAAAGGGGGGAAATTTGGCCAGGGCACTGGGGAAATTCCCCTACTCAGCAGCAGGGGGACCCTTTCGCCGTTTTGGTAGCTTGCCAAGATGGCTGCTGTCCCAGACCCCGGTGGTGGTGGTGGTGGTGAAATGGTTCTCAGTCCTCAGGTTACTGTTATGGATCCTCAGCCTATTGTTCAGCCCAGCATACACAGACATGGCCATACAGACTCTGTGCCTAGCCTGGAATCTCAGACGGGACTGCTTCTCTCTCCTACTGCTCATCATGTTGAGATTGCTGAAAATGCTGCCTACGGATCATTTACAAGCCAATGTTCCTGAGGCCTGCACTGCTTCCCTCACCCCTTGGCATTTACTCTTGCTCTATGCTCAACATCGTTCCCTGTTGCGGCAGTTTGTTATGGAAGAAGACGCCCAGCGCATTGACTCGCCGCCATTATCTACTGCAACTACCCAGCTACCTGTTCATTCTTTATCTGTCCCACAAGAGCAATTGTTGTCTTCTACCTGTTCGGCTCAGTTTGTTCATGGTTCCCCTGCTCCTATGACCGTTCATGGAGGTACCTCCTTTCCTGATGCAGTCTGGTCCCCAGCTTCTGCTCTTCGTGTTGCTGGCTGGTCCCAGACACTTCCTGGTGCACCATGGGCATCCCCTTGTGTGGTTAGTGCCAGAGACATCATGAAAGAAAACTCAGTTCCTGGATTGCCTATTTCTATCGCTTCTTCTCTGATAAAATCTCCTTTGGTGACATTATATCCTGGCTGCTTGCCTTCCTCCCAGATTTCTGCAGTTGGCCACACTTTGACTGCAGCTTCTGTCTCTGATCTCTTGCGTGACATTTCCATGGTACTGCAACCTTCCATTACTGTGCACACCTCCTCAGATGATGATTCTCGGCAGCATAAGGTAACTCTGCTCTGCCTTCCCTACATACAGGTGAGACTCTACCGGACCATTCTTTTCACCTTAGTGACCTTTTTCATAACTTGGGAACCCCTGCACAGCGTCAGAATGCTGTTTGTTTGAGATTTTTTGGTGATCTTTCTACTGCACTGAATCGGAAAACTGTGTTGCATTCTTTATTACGTGACTCCATGGGTATTTCAGCTAGTGAACTGTTTGCATTCATTCATGTTAAGGGGGAGTCAATTTATGATTTAAGCTTTAAGAATGTTTATACTTTGGAAATATTTTGGACTAAGTATGACATGGTGAAGTCTCAGCCTTTATGGGCCCCATTTATGCTCATTCCTCTTACTAAACCCACAGTGTAGATTTTTACACTTCTCTTTTGTAATGAAGGCGTGAGCATAGCGGATGTCCAATACTGGCTAAAGCAGCACTGCAGTATTCTCGAGGCTCCTCATCCTATTTTGGATGAGGACCTTGTCTGGACTGGGGGCTGGAAAGATAAGATGCAACTAAAGCAGACAGATAACGGTATTGCACATCTGCCTGGTAGCTTTTATATAGGTAGAGACAGAGGCCTGTGTTTTTACCCTGGTCAGCCCAGCACTTGTCATAAATGTGGTGCAAGGATACACCTAAGTCATACCTGCAATGAGCCACGATGTTCTATTTGCTTGGCCTATGGTCCTGTAAGCCTGGGATGCCTTAACCCACAGAAATGTAATATCTGTGATGAGGCTGGTCATACCTATCAACAGTGTCCAAGGGCTGACAATAACCACCAGGTACCTATCTGCAAGTGACTGGGTGCAACTGACAAGCTACAACAAGGATAAATGGGCATATCGTCCTCTATTACTAACAACCTCCTTGCTCTGGGACCCTAGACGCCTGCACTGGTCCAAGCTGCATAAGCCTCAGAAGTGTAATTCTATTGACTACAAAGTACGGCAACTGTCTCTTAAACTCCTCCTCCTCCTCCTCTTGATATCAGGAAGTGTCCACTCAAATCCTGGCCCTGTCTCCTACAGTACAACAAAGCCTGCCAAAATGGAGGGGGGGCTCAAAATTGCTACCTTAAACATCTGCAGTCTCCTCCCAAAACTGGCCTCCCTTCAAATCTTTGCCAGCCAACACAACCCGGATATCCTTGCCATCGTTGAAACTTGGCTGACACCTAATACTCCGGATCATGCCATCTCTATACAAGGCTACAAGATATTCAGGCTGGATAGGACCTCGAAAAAGGGGTGGTGGATGTGCAATGTACATAAAGGACTACCTCACCTGTCTCCCTGGTTCTTACCCCACCACAGAAACCTCAGTGCAACTCCTCCCTATCAAGATACTACTTGGTGCCCAAAACAAAGTCCTCACGATTGTTGCTGTCTATATCCCACCAAAAGATCCTCATTCCGGCCTACAGGCTGTCCTCGAGTTCGTAAGTACACAACCTTCTGACATCGAACTCCTTCTCCTTTGGGACTTTAATATAAATTGGCTTGCTCCTGATGCAGGGTCAAACAAAGATGCTATCCTAGCAGCAAATTTAACACAAGTGGTAAACTATCCTACCAGGAAAAACTACAAATCAGGGACCAGCACCCTCATTGACTGGATCCTTACCAGCCACCCTACCCTATAACCAATGTGAGTGTTCTCCCTGACTCACTCAGTGATCACTGTCCAATAATATGTACCTGGACAAATAAGTTTCGTAAGCCGCCTCCAAAAACATCTATAGCAGAGTCCTACCTTATGGCAACCTTACTCATCTTAAGACCTGTCTTAGGCAGATAGACTGGTCCTTGATTTACAAAACTCAAGATGTTGACCTAGCCCTTGATTACTTTATTACTACTTTCAACACTGCCTGTGACACCTACGCACTCAGTAAAAAGCGCAAAATCAAAGCACTACAAACTCCTGGCTCACGGCGGCTTATTGGCACAACTCAAAAGTAGGGATCACCTCTGGGCCACTGCAAGAGCTACTGACACTCTGTCAGACATCCAAAAATATAAACAGGCTCACAACCACTGTACTAAACAGATCCGCTTGATGAAGAGCTCCTACTTCAAGAATGCCCTCTCCAACTCCTGGGGTGAAGGGAAATCTTTCTGGGACAACATAAGAAATATCATGGGTCAGCAGTCCAAATCCTCTCCTACAATAATGAATGTGGATGGAACCACTATATTAGACTCAGAGATCATTGAAAACACCCTAAATGATACCTTCATGGACCTTAGTGGTGTCCGCTCATCTGATTTCTTCACTGATGCTGACCCTCCAATTTCTACTTCTACTACTGCCTCTCCAACCAAACCACCCTTCCATTTCAAACTAGTAAAGGCACATGAAGTCTATAAATATGTAAAGAAGGCCATTTCTAAGTCCCGAGCAAGCAGAGACACTATTGACCTTAAACTTCTGTCCCTCACTCTGGAGGAAGTACTGCTCCTCCTCACAAAAATTTTCAATCTCTCCCTCTGCTACAGCCAATTCCCTAGGAAATGGAAGGCTGCAGTTGTCACTCCGGTGCACAAACGTGGTGATAAGTCACTGCCTGGTAACTATCGCCCGATATCAATACTACCACTTCTCTCTAAGGCCCTTGAATGCTTGGTGGCAGACCAAATTTCAGACTACCTGGAAAAGCACAACATCCTATGCACTCAGCAGCATGGATTTAGGAAAGGGCACAGCACATCGACTGCCCTACTTGAATTCTCAGGAGCAATCCACAATGCCATGGACAAAGGAAACCTAACTGGAGCAGTCTGCATTGACTTAACCAAGGCATTTGATACAGTACACCATGGCCTACTTATCAAACAACTACTATCCCTAGGGCTCTCACAGGGTCCTGGTGACTGGGTAAAAAATTACCTTGCTCAGCGCTCTCAATCTGTAAAAGTAGCTGGAGTTCTCTCAGACTCAAAACCGGTTCACTCAGGAGTTCCCCAGGGATCCATCCTGGGCTCCCTCCTTTTCAGCCTTTTCCTAAACTCCCTCCCCAAATCCTGCCCTGAACAAATAATCCTCTATGCCGACGATGCTGTGATTCTTGCCCCTCATAAAGATCCGAACCTCTTACGCCTCAACCTTCAGCATGCTTTTTCCAAAGTTGAGATGTGGTTCCTTGAACATAAGCTGGTTCTAAACCACAAAAAAACTAAATCCATACTCTTCTCTAACCCGCAAAACAAGAAACGGCAAGTCCCACTCACCATTAATACATACCTGGGAAATACCCTTGAACAAGTGCCAATCTTCAAATATCTTGGAATCAACTTTGATCAAGGCCTAACCTTTGCAAGTCACATTGATAGTACAGCAAAAACTATTAATCAGTGAATTGGGATTCTGTATCAAAAGCTCCTTACCCATTCTGCACTGAGGACTGCCATCCAGTCCTCTATCATCTCAGTTGTTGACTATGGCTTAGTTATATACGGATCTGACACTACTACAGCACTTAGTCGCATTACAACATCCCTAAATAAGGCCTGTCGGCTGCTCATTGGTGCACATCGACGTACCCACACATGTGAACTCTATGCTGACTCAGGCTGGTTGCAACTCTGAAACCGGATAAAGTACTTTACCTACCTGATGGCAAAAAAATCCACTCTGGGCCTCACTCCACCTTGTATCCAAGACCTGTTATGCCCGAGCGCTAGCACCCGTTTTACCAGAAGATCAGAACACCAGCCTCTCCAAGTCCCCCGATGCGGACTTCTCAGGGACAAAGATCATTTGCCTATAGTGCCCCAGCTGGCTAAATGCCCTCAGCACTCATATTACTGCCTCCACTCTCTAGGTATTTTCAAATCAGGCTGTTCTCTCACCTTGCCACCTCCAGCTCCTGTGACTGCCCTGATTAAACCTCCTATTTTCTCACTACCCACCCTGTTCCGTTATTTGACAAAGACATGTTTGGAAACCTTTTCTCCTGCTATTGTCTGCTCCCACACCTTTCACTTCACCCTCTGTTCTGGACTTTTTCCTATTTGTTTCTCCTAATCTGGCATGACCTCTTTCTTGTAATAATAATGTGATTATTGATATCTCATGTCCTTTTGCACAAATGATTTGATATGTATTTGTATATGTTTTCTCGCTCTGACACAGCACAAATTGTTGTGTTATCTATGTAACTTTTTTGTATTGTACCTAATTGACATGGAACCTTTGTAAAAGAGCCTCTGGCTCAAAGGTAGTAATTCCTAGAACAATAAACTAAAACTAAAACTAGATAATTGGCTGGACCACCCCCCCCCCCAAGACCAGGTGGTCCTAATATCAGACTCACAATCTCAGGTTCTTTGCCAGTGTAGCAGGGACCACAAGGATGTGGTCCCCCCTCCTCCAATGACATCCTCCCATGTTCTCCTCCTGCCTGCAGTGAGGACTGTCCTGAGCTGCAAGATTGACTTCCTCCCTGTCCGGACCCAGCCCCAGTGCTTGATACTCCCTCAGACCCTATGCCCCCTCCTCCCCCCTCTGAACCAGGATCCCTTTTCTGAGGTTTCTCAGGGCAAGAGGGGTAAGTCTAAAGATAAGCGGAAGGCTCCTGGTCCCCCCTAGGTAGTCCATTGTGACCAGGAATTGTTATCAGACCCTGACTAAACGGAAGCAGTGGAGTGACATTATGGATGAGGAACATGATTCTGAATCATCCGAGGCTTCTTCTCTCCATGTGGACTACTTCTGATTCCCAACAGGACCCCTCCTCCTCCTCTAGATAAGACACCAGTCAGCACTTGGCAGTTACTTGACGTGTTTTCAGTTTTGTTTTTTCCTTGATTTTTTCCTCACTTGTTTTTGGTCTTCTCCATTTTTCCTTATGCCTGTAGGTCCGAGCCTCTGCTGCTTTACTCTTAAGTATGCAGCAAGAAATCTCATAGGAAAATGCTTACCTCCTTACAGTATCTTTCGGAACTTCCACATGACAGCTACTTGATCCAAAATACTAAGTTGAAAACTTGATACAAACTGTCCCGGGCTTCAGTAGGCTGGACCAAAGGCCCTTCCTATTGGTCCTCTGGAGAAGACAAATGTGATTGCTTGGGCATTTTATTTTCTAGTTTTGATTGTGTTGTTATGAGACCGGTAGATATAGTCCCTGGTTGCACCTTACTGCTTGACTGTGCTTTCCGCCATATGAAGCTCAGGATTCTTAATGTTTATGCCCCTCAAGGTATTGCGGCGCATTCAGACTTATTTCGTCTGTTGCAACCTTATTTGCATACCTCCTTGCATCTTTACACGGGAGGGAGATTTCAACTGTGGTCTTACTCTAGCAGATAAAGGGGGATCCACTCAGAAACTGTTTGGGGATTCTACTGCATTACGGACTATTCTTCAGGCCGCATCACTGAAGGATGGTTACTGTGAGGTGCATCCTAAGGGAGCAAAGACTTATTATAGAGGCCCTTTGGCCACCCGCACTGATTTTTCTTCCTTTCCCGGAATATTATGGTTCAACAGGCAACGGTTATTCCTTGTGAAACCTTGGATCATTTGGCCATTTCATTGTGCTTTGTTCTCCTTCCACAACTTCCTATCCTCTTGTGGTGTCTTCTAATTGGAAGTTGAATAGCTCTTTGTTGTCTGATAGTTGAACTGTTAAGGATTGTCAAGAATTTTTGTTGGCTCGCATTTCGGTTCAGGATGCTTATGCCTCCCCATTACATTGATGGGAGGATACCAAATTAGATCTTAAATATTTCTTTCTAGGGCATGCTAAGAGAAAATCTGCCTCCTCTTATCATCAATATTTGCTCTTGAGATAGCATTTACTGGATGGTATCGCCAGGGTATGTGAGTCTGGTCATGATTACTCCCCTCTTATTGGTTCTTTGAAGACCCAGATGGAAGAACATCAATACAACAGGGCTCACTTTTTGCGTCTTGAGGCTTCTTGTGGTACCCAGTCTTCTGAGGTTTCCTTTGATATCTATAAATGTTGTTCTGAAAGGGTGGCGGCCACATATATTGAATGTCTTGCTGACCCAGACTCCTCCATGGTCCATGACTCTATCACCTCTATCAAACAAAAGTTTTTTTCCAATCTGGCCAGTGTCTTTGGGACTCCTACTGAGACTTCGCCAGCTGTTGCTTCCTTTTTTGATTTCCAGGTTCCTTCTCCCCTCAGAATCTCTGCTCTCGATTGATGGCTCTGATTTCCTTGTTGGAGGTACGGGCGGCCATCAAGAAGCAGAAACGAGGTACTTCTCCAGTGAAGGAGGGCCTTACGGTAGAGCTTTATCAGGCATTTTCTGACCTTTTTTCTCCCATCCTTACCTTACTCTTTAACACTATTATTGATACACAATCTGTTCCTCGACATTTTTCGGATGCTATCATGTTTCTCTTGTTCAAGAAAGGGGATTGGTTGGATATACGGAATTGGAGACCATTGAGTCTCTTGAACGTGGACTATAAGATTTTTGCATCCTTCCTGCTTCACCACCTCCTTCCTGTTGCATCCCATGTTATTTCAGAAGTTCAGACTTGTGCTATTCCTCGTCGTACTATTGTTTGTAATCTTTCTTTACTGAGAGATGTCTCAGCTTTCAGCTCTTCTCTTCTTCGCTTCTCCTTTCTTTGGATCAGGAAAAAGCGTTTGACGTGGTGAATCATGATTACCTTTTTCGAGTGCTGACTTACTATGGTATTCCACAGCGATTTATCCATTGGCTTAAATTGCTCTATTCTACTGCTTTGATCCAGCCTTATGTGAATGGTGCCCCTTACCTCCCCTTTTTGAGTTGGCCTGAGGTTCAACAAGGTTGCCCTCTAAGTCCCCTTTTTTACATTTTTCATATTGATCCCTTGCTTCACAGGCTTTTACATCATCCATCCATTCCTCACCTATGTTTCTCTTCAGGGTGCCCTATTCCTACAGTGTTGGCTTGCAGATGACCCCTGTATACTTACCACTCCTCAACTTCGAGAGGCAGATTTACTCCATCTTCTTTGGGATTTTGAACGGGTGTCTGGTTCTAAGTTGAATTACGGTAAAAGCTTGGCATTGTATCTCCTAGTGTCTCCACCCACTGATTCTCTTCGTCTTATAGCTGGGGTTCCTTTGCAATTTACCCCGGTCAAGGTTTTGGGATTGACCTTTGGCACTACAGATGATGCCTTACAAATTGGACTGCTGTTCTGGATAAGGTTTTTCATATGGTTTCTTCCTGGAAGCGTCATACTATTGTGAAACGGAAGCTGGTTTTGTTGTTGAAGACCTTGGTTCTTCCTTTGTTCCTTCATTTGGCTTCAGTTTTTCCAGTCCCCTTTTCTTTGGAAGCCAGTTTCTATAATGTTTTCTTTCAGGGATTCTGGGGCAGCCGCTTGAAGCCAATTTAATGGAATTACATGTATCCGGATTATTGCCATGGTGGGGTACAAATGTTGAACCCCCTGGTTTTTTTCACTGTTTATTTCTAAAACTTATTATTCCCTACCTTCTGCAAACCCCACCGGTGTTTTGGATGTCCTTTCTTCATCATCGTGTTGCTCCATTGTGTGCAGTCTGGTGTCATCCTCCCATGGAAATTCCATGGAATTTTCGTAAATATAATCTCCCCCATTATATCATCCCTGCTTTTTTGAAGATTCATCAGTGGTCTTTAAACCCCACAACAATTTTCTCTTCCTCGAGGAAGCACTTATATTATTCTGTTTTGGGAGCGTCCTTTTTGGACACTCCAGTGTTACGGGATTCCCTTGGCACTGTCTTGAATTTCTCCTGTGTTTTTTACCAATTGACTGATCCTCACATTCCCCAATTGGTTTGGGATGTTACCTGGTTATCATGCCACAGAAGGCTTGGTGTTCGTGATAACCTGAAACATAAGGATCATGAGGAGAGGACTTGTCCTCTTGATACGTGCCCTTCCATTCCTGAGACTATGTTGCATTTTTTTCTTGGATGCCCCTATTGACAACCTGTGTGGACCCTTCTCCTCCATAAGTGGAAGGAGAAGGCTCTTCCAACCCTTAAATATGATATTTTGATTTGTGGTATCTATCCCCCTAGCCTGAGTCATTATCATCCCAGCACTCTACGCTTGATTTTTGCATTTTGTCATTTATATTTGTGGCAGGCCAGGTGTGCACTTTTACTGCCATAGAAAGTATGTAGTCCAGTACAGATAGTCTCTCAGATTTTACTGGGTTTATGCACTGTTCATCATTCCGAAAAGGCCACAGTTTCACCTGGGGCTTTAAAGCAGTATTGGATTTTGTGCACATGGATTTTTTCCTGATTTTATTGTTTTGTGTTTTGTTGTTTCTTTGTTTTTTGATTTGGTTCTAATTTTTGTTTCTGTTGTTAGAGGGATTGCTTTGTTTTTAGTTTTAGGTATGGTAAAATACTTCTTTATGATTTTTATTTTTCTTGCCATGCTTTGTATGCCTTAATACAATATTTGTCTGATTTATTTTGAAGATTTTGTAAAACAAATTCCCCTACTCTTTTAGTAGGGATGGGAAGGGGGTTATGCACATATGCGCATTATTTCTGTTTGATGTTTATGTATGCTGCACTACTTTTTTCTGTTTCCTTTGATTATGATTTTGTATGATGTAATACCATTTTTGTATGCTTTGTTTCAAGTTTTGAATAAAAAATTCCCCTACTCTTTTAAAGAAGTGCCATGGGATCTTTAACATCCACCTGAACTACCACCAGAACAGCCAGATGGGACCTCGGTTTAATGTCTCGTCTGAAAGACTGCACCTCAGGAGTGCAGCACCCCCCTCATGCTGCACTACAGTGTCAGTATTGGGATATTAAGCAAAGTGCCTGGTGTGGGGATAGAACCCACAGCCTTCTGATCTCCTGGCCTCAGAGGTGAGTGTGCTACCTGCTGAGTCACTGACACTGACACTTAATAACTGAAGATTTCATACTCTATCAGTAACTGTAAATATAATGTCAAGCATCATCAGAGATACAAGTATCACATATTTAACATACTGCACATCTCTTTATACATGTTTCTAACTTCTCCTTTTTAAATATGGAGCCAATTGAAAGTGTCCAAAGTGGTGACACTTATCTTCACTGAGAAGTTTGCAAAGGGTTTATAGCTCTGTGTAGCACTTTGTGATGTTCTTTGTGAAGCGGCATATTGCCAAATGAAGGCAGAGCACAATGGCACTTCACTGCTAAGTATCTACTATGTTTACTACTTTACCTAGCCAGAAAGGTTGAGTCAATGCCACTCTGGCATTTGGTGGAGGTACTAAAGGCTGGCACTTTTGACATCAGTTCAGTACGTCTTGAAGGACTTTACTTCCCTTTGGCACTTCAATGTCATGACAATGCATTCTTCATAGAAGCACACACACACAGCATGTCCAAATTGATGGCGTGCCACATGACCTGTAGAAGGCAATCAACAATGATGATAATCGAGAAATTCTTGCTCTGCATTAATCTCAGTACCATTTCTAGCTCTGTCTATGAGAAGAAGAACCTGGCTCCGGAAAGCAGATTATCTCTTCTAAGAAAGAGTGATTTGTGATCAGAAAAAGTTAGAAATTATCAGAAATCATCAGGGAATGGTTCATAATCATTCTAGTTATCTCATTCATGACATTTAGCTGTAGTTTCAGATAGGCAGGCTAGTGAAATTACTGCTGCATAGGCAAGTGCAATGTGAGCATGCAGCTGCAGCCCCTGCAGCAGAGAAAAGTGAATTTAACAGACTGGGAAAGATGCAGCTTTTTTCAGTTCTTTTTTTCTACTGACTGCTAGTGGTGCAGGGCATACAAATACATCCTTTTGTTGTTTTCATATGTGTATATATGTGTGTGTGTGTGTGTGTGTGTGTGTGTGTGTGTGTGTGTGTGTTTGTGTGTGCCATCCAGCTAGTGAGCTAAAAGTGAAATACAGCAGGCTGCAGTGTTTGACATTAGGGACAGGATTTTCAAAGGGTGATGCAGGGCTGGTGTCAAGGCCAGCATCAAACCCTTGCATTGCCACAGCTATGGTGTTGCTGAATACTGAACTGCTCCAAGATTACAACCTCAGGTGCAGTTGTGACAGTTGACCCACTTTATGGCAGCTTGTGGCAAAGTTTTGGCTGCAAGGTGTGTGTAAAGGGTGCCAGGGATGACACACACTAGACCACAGAAAGCTGATCAAGTGAACAGTGATTTGATGCAAAGGATTGTAAATCCAACTAGAATGCTGCAAGCCTGGTGCACCATATATTGGACACAGCCATGTGGTAATTCTATATGTTTGAAAATCTGGCTTTAGGTTTCTTGGTAGCTCTCAGTGGGGCTGTGTGTGCATCTGTCAGGGGGCTCAGGGTGTAGCCTAGTGGTGTCCCTCTTTATTGTCACCTCACGAGTCATATGGCACTGCTGCATGTCTGACACTTGGGCATCCAAGAACTGTCACTGACTATTGTGAGCCATCATAATTAACATCTCTCAGTGGGTCGGGTAGGTCATCGCCTGTCATGCATTCATGGTTGGTGTGGAGAAAATATGTCTAAAAGAACAGGAGGAGAAAAGGAGCAGATAAAGGTTCTGCCTTACTAATGTGACCAAGTACAATTTGTTCAAGTGCTGGTGGTGGAGAAGGAGCTGGTCATGGGGGGAAGAGACTGTGAGTCATAAACATGGGGCTGTGCACACTAGAACTGGATGTGTCATAGTATATGGCCATGGAAACCATCATTCAATTAGACCCCATAAGTCTCATACTCCAACTAGTCTTCCAAGATGGTCATCTGGTGCATGTGATGATGAAACCACCATGAGCTAGCTATCAGCACACTGGTTTCCTTCTCTTCCTCTTTCAATTGCTTACCTTCCCCCTTTTCAGGATATAAGTGATCCATCCAGAAATGTGAAGGTAATCCTTCCTCATTTGTTTTCTACAAACAAGATGACAGCAACTGACACAGCCACCTCTGTGTGTGCTTTGGCAATTGCCAGTCCACCTTGACTCATCATATAATGCTATCTTGGCCACCAAACCACTCATCTACAGCAGCATCACTCAGCCTAGTACTGTTGCTTAGTCATCTCATCAGGAAGATGTCACTGGCCCTGGGTCTTGCAAAGACACATCAGATAATCTTATCTTATCACTAGAAGAAAGAGTGCTGTTGGTCATGGGAGTAGTGACAGGACAAGGTATGCTGACTCCACAATTCTACAAAGCAAGTGAGGAGCACCACCACAAAAGCAAGTTATAATGGAGAAGGCCATTGAGTGCGAGGTAGAAGTGGACCTGTCATAGCAGGTGCATGAGACTGGTGGTAGAGGAAATCTGAAGCCAAGCTCCACTTTTAGCCCCAATACCATGACCCAGGCTCCACTTTAACCCCAGCCGCATGACCTGTCCCATAGTACTGTACCACCTCTTACTGCTCTCCTGCCAGGCATTTTCAAGTCACATAATTACACAGTGTCTAGAAAAATAAATCCTTACAGAATCTCCTCCCAGTTCCTCTTAAAGTACCCCTTCAACAATCCACTGAACCTGAAAAAACCAAAGCGATCCTCTGCATTGTGGAAGTATTTAACAGATGACACCACAAATCCACTGAAAGCAATCAGTGTGGTAAAATGATTGGTCAGAGTTAGTGAATGCTTCACAAACACTGGAAACCAGTGTTGTAGCAAATCATTTGCAGTAAAACATGAACATGGCATACTCCTAATAGTAATTTCCACCCACCACTCAGGTCAGGCTGACCAGTCGCAACAGCAGGAACAGCTTGGTCAGGATTGCTGTGGGAAGTGGTGGCATTAAGGTCACTATTTAAGTAATGCAGCCACCATGTCAACAACCAGAGTCAACTGGTGCATCACTAGGTACTGGCACTTCTTTACATGGAGTCCAGCTACCACTGACCAGAGCCACACTTTGCATACACACACCCAGCAATCGTGCTAAATGTGTTGTATAAAACAAAGTACACTGCTGAAGGTATTCCAGACTTTCCTCCTGTTTCTGCAAATATTGACAGTTTCAGAGACATCTCATCTCGAGTCTGTCTTTAGAAAACAACATGTAATCTTCACTATCCTCCTCCCTCCATCATGAATCATGTTTTCCTGGCATACTGTATAAATAGATGAACATGTAAAAATAATGACTAATAATAAAATAAAAACATAAAAGCCAACTGGTTCTGAAAATAACATATCCTCCTTACCATCCACCAGCTATTATCACCAATCCAATTTTCTTGGCATATAAATAAAGAAAAAAAAATAAGAATAATAATTAATAATAATTACAATAAAATAAAAATCATAGAAGTTGACTGATTCTGAAAACAGCACGTTCTCTTCCTCATTCATCACAGTTCATGTTTTTTTCAGCATATACAGTACATAATAAATTAAATATTAAATAATCAGAATACAAAAGATACTTAAAGACACCAAACTGAATTTTGTAAAATGTTAATAACGTAAATGGAGATGGGGGGGTTCTCTTTTTCTAATAGCCAGTCAGACATACAGTATTGTCTCGCATACATTTACACACAAGTATGCGCACATGCTTATGCACACTTACACACACACCACACACACACACACACACACGCACACCACACACATGCACCCACAGACAAATTGGTGGTATACTACCCTCACCACAGCACTGCCCTTTACCCCACTAGAGCACTTCCTTCCCACCGGGTGTCAAATAAGGGTTCTGCAGTTCAAAATTGTATAAACAAATGTGCATACTGATACAGCTCAGTACATGGTAACAATAGAGTCTGACTGTCTACAAATACCACTTCATTCCTTTAATTTCACAATAATTACAGTAGGCAAACAAAGTAGTTGATGTGATACCTTTTATTGGAAACAAGAATTGTTCAGAGCACAACATTTCAAACTACAAAGAGGCCTTCTTCAGACAATGGCAGTTTCTAAAAAAAAATAGGCTTTTTATGTTCATCCTAGCACTTGTGAAAGAATGAACATATTGCTGTGATACTGGACTTCAGAGGTGTGTCACTATCAGATCCAATACAGCTCAAGCTGCAATAAGTTCAACCCTGACAGTCCAATGATCAGCAAAGGTGATCATGATGTTGCCCTTAGTCAAGCAGCAAAACTACAAAAGCAGAACAAAGGCGAAAAGGAGATTCACTTAATGTTTAGAGTTGTGGCTGACCTAGTGGTGCTGAGGGTTGAGGTGCTGGATGCCACACCTTGCGCCACATCAGCGACCTGGGTTGGGAGCGAGCTTAGGCCACCTAGGGTCAGCAGGGGAGGAGAAGGTTGGAGCATCAGTAAGCAGCTCACCTTCTCCTGGGGGCGAGAGATGCAGGGTTCAACAATGGGGTACCTCCCAGTGGTGGCTGGGTGGTACTGAGCTGGCTTCCGGATAGTAATAAGGGAGGAGGAGCACGGAGGACATTGGCTGGAGCATGCATGGGAGTGTGCGTATCCCTACTCAGACATCATTGCACATTCACACTTGCCATGGGAGAGTTGGGGTGGACCTCACAATCATGAACAAGGAAACACCCCAAGCCTTGAGGGGGTGACAATGCCCTAGGCCCCATGACCACCGTTGGACTCCACCCACCAGGGTCCAGATCCTCAGTGCCACAGCCTGACTCCAGCAACTGGATTTCAAGGAGTGCCATAGTAGTGGAGGTGGCTCCGCCTTGGGGGGGTACAAGCCAGGTGGTCTCAGTCAGGCAAAGGCTGTGAAGCAGAGCAACAAGAGGGGACCCTGACTGGGGAAGTCTCAGTCGAGGGATATCTGAGTGAGTTTCCCTGGCTTAGCGACCGGAGGGAAAAAGAATCTGAAAAAAATGTTTAGAGTTGTGATATTTACCCTAGAGATGGTGTTTTCTTCCAGTCTCATTCCTGGGACTATATGAGCTTCCACTCTCCATCTAAGTGCCTGTACACACACTGTTTACAAGAATGCTGGAAAAAAAACTTAAAGAGAACATCTTGACATATTCCTGTAAAAAGGAAAAACTTCTTGTTTTGAGGGGAACTGCCTGCACCTGATGACATCACGTGCAAGTGTCCAGCTTATCATTTCAGACCACGCCGTTCTAAGGGCTTTAAGCTTTTAGGGTTTTGTTGCTTGCTGCTTGACTAAGTTACACTTTTTGTAGTAGCACCATACCCGCATACTCTCTAGAAAAGGGAGCCTGGGAATGGTTGTGTTTTCTGTGATTCCGATATGCCAGTTGATGGGTGGAAACTTTGTATAGCTGAAAAGAAGTATTCATGCCTATCAGACACAGGCTGCCTTTCTTCATCTGCATGACACCACCCACCAATCAGCTGAGTGGCATTTCTGCAGATCACAGGACAGAGCAGTTAATGTACTGTTTCAGAGAAACATAGGATCTGAAACCCAGAATCTGATTGCAGAAGACTGAGGGTTCATCAAGTCTGCCCCTGCTAGTTTTATTTAAAATACCTTTAGTGAATAGGCAGAGCACAAGGTAACACATTTGATGTGACACGATATAAACAAACACACAGCTGAGGAGCTTGCACTGAGCTTCACTCTATTTGAAACATAGTGTCAACTCAATCTGCAGTTTATGTCTACCTTAATGAGAAATGTGATTGAAACTAGCTTTATTTTTGCTCAGGTATATAAAGTTGCATCTTCTATCTTATTTAAAATGTCCTGCGGGTTTGCAAGTGTGAACATGCTATGAAGGAGAGATGCTTTCTTGAAATGCCAACTTGCATTTCAGGAATAAATTATTGACTCTGACCTGCTCCTGTTGAGTGGTCTGACAGGAATCCAACACAACATTGTCTTAATTTAGTTGTAGCATCATCCTTATTCATTTATGAAATGTAGGGTCCCTCAATTACTTATCTACAGATTTTCATTGGAAAAGTTGTCACTATTCTACACCATGACTTTCACACACACCCACTCCCCCCCACACACACATACACAGATATAGCCTCCACTGACATGGCATAATATTGGATAAACAATGTAGTTCAACAGTTTCCGAATTCACAACCTCAGAGCAAAAGGATGGCAGTACCTATAATGTAACTGCACCCCCCCAACTACCACAAACACAAGTGTCATTAAGACTCCAAAAAATTGCAAGTGTTTGTTTACACACACAACCTGTCATCCGCCTCCCATCTCCATCATATTTTACTAGCTCACTGTTAGCCCATCATTGCTATCCAGGCCATTCACAAACACCACTGTGAAAGTCGATGCACAGACAGTTCAAAGAATCATATATATCCAGAGTGTGATTATCATTTAAAAAAGCACTTTAAGTCAGTCAGTACAACATAGACTGATGTCAGTTTCTGTATGCCTTCTGTGATCTCATCTTCCTACCTCATCCCCCATGATCAAGAGTCGCATCACTGAAACTTCGTAGGGTTATGTTCAATACTGAACAGAACTGCAAATCACAACAACAGTTTCACTATTCCAATGCAACATGACTTGATAATTTTACAATTAATAATAGTAATTGTGCATTTTTATGTTTATTCATTGTGAATTTTCTAACGCATTATTGAAATCCTGTGATGAATTTACAATTTTTTTCTTATGTCCCTTATGTCAGGATTCAAACTCGTAGACATGTGACAATTTGTTTTATTTTTTGGCATAATTTTTGCAAGGTTATTCTGCTTATTTTAACAAAGTCAGACATTTAGTAAATTTATTGAATATATCACAATATGCTTAGATGGAATTAATATGAACATTTTATTCCTATTTTATAAATGATTTTTATGTCAGTTCTGCAATGGGAAATAGTTTTCTCCCTGACAGATGTCAAACTACCTTTGCAGGTGATATGATTGTTATAATGCAGACACAGACATAACAGCTTCAGTCATGATATTGGTATTTCCCTTAAAACAGCAACCAATTATGCCTCCCACTCACCCTCCTTGACCCACATGCCTTATGCATACAGTAAATGTTAGGCTAGTTGTGAATACATCTGTCACATATCTGCAGGTTCGAGTCCCGAGAGTAGTGATATAATAAAAAATGTAAATTTGTCACAGGAGTTCAATAATGAGTTCATAAATGCACAATAAATTAATCAAAAAATGCACTGTTACTATTATCGTAAAATGATCAAGTCATGTTACAGTTGGTTACTGAAACTCTAGTGGTGTTTTACTGTTCTGTTCAGCACTGAACATAAACCTATGAGGTTTGAGTACTGTAATGTGACTCCAGATCATAGAGGATGAGATTGGAAGATGAAGGCACAGGAGGCAAGAATAAATGGACATCTGTCTATAATGTATAGTCTGATTTAAACATAGTGATTGTTTTAAATGATAAATGCACTCTTGATATACAATTTTTTGAACTGTTTATGCATTGATTTTCATAGTGGGGATATGAATAGACTGGATAGTAGTGATGGGATAATGGTAATTTAGTGAGATATGAAGGAGATGGGAGATGGAGAAAAAGCTGAATGCGTAAAAAATGCTTGCAGTTTTGTAGGATTTTAATGATACTTGCAGTAGTGGTGGTGGAGAGGGGGCAATTGTGGTTTATGTTATAGACCCTGCCATCCTTTTGCTCTGTGTTCTTGTATTCAGAAATTGTAGAACTATATTATTTATCAAGTTATGCCATTTCTGTGGTGTCTGTATGCGTGTGTATATGCGCGCGTGTGTGTGTGTGTGTGTGTGTGTGTGTGTGTGTGTGTGTGTGTTGTGTGTGAATGGAGGGGGGTGAAAATCATGGCTTACAAGAGTGACAGCTCTTTTAGTCAAAATCTGTGGATAAGTTATAGAAAGACACTACATTTTGAAAATCAGTAAGGGCAATGCTACAACTAAATTAAAACAACGTTGCTGTGGTTTGCTGTTAGACCGCTCAGGAGCAGGTCAGATTTAATTATTCTTTAAATGCAAGATGGCATTTCGAGAAAGCATCTCTATTCATAGCACGTTCACACTGACAAACACACAGAACAATATTTTAATGAGATATTGCATCATGGCTGTGATAACCTGGGTAAATACAAGTAAAATTTGGGAAAACTAGGATCCCACTGAAAACAAGATAGGATCTAAGCTGTGTGACCCCTGGTAAATACAGTATAAAAATGTGCCAAAGCAGGACCCCACTAAAAATTAGATGTCTCATCTCAGCTGGGTTATCCTTGGTAAATATATTGCAAAACCATATAAAAACAGGACACTACAGCTGATCCACACTGAAAAATGGATACTGGATCTAAAATGATCTGTCCTAGAAAAATACATTTCAAAGTAGGACCAGCTGGCCCAGCAGCATGGAAGGATGAGGCTCTGGATGCCTTATCTCCTCCCATGCTGGTGACCCGGGTTTGAGAATGAGCCAAGGGTACTGGGAGTTGCCCAGGGAGGCCAGGCAAGGAGCTGGATTGAACATCCACAAGGCATCTATCCTCTCCCAAGTAGTGAAGTGGGATTCCCCAGCTCTTGGCTGCCACCTAGTGGCTAGGTGGCAGCACCAAGCCATAAAGAGCCAGGCATTAGGTTGTGTGGAAGGAAGGGGCCGTCACTGGAGTCATGGAGAACATGCGTATCTCCATGTGCATGTGTGACTGTGTTCTGGGGTCCTGGGATAATAGGGGAGAAAACAGGACAATGGGGCACCGGAGGAAGCTCAATGAAGCCCTGCGCACAGGGTAGATTAAGATCTTCTCAATAAGGACCCCAGCATGCCTGCCCCCAGAGCCTTGAGAGAAAAATCTATGTGAAAAAATAAATAAATAAAAGCAGGACCATACTAAAAATGAGATATCACATCTCACCTCTACTGTCCTGTGAAACTGCAGTTTAAAAACTGTGCAAAATCAAGACCCCATTGCAAATGACATAACACATCTCATCTAGTGTATCTTAGATAAATACATTGTAAAAATGTGCACAAGCAAGAACCAGTACAACAGCAATGCAATGGCATTGACAAATGCTTCTTTTTGGGGACATTGCAAGCCATTACTACCAATTAGCATATGTATGAAAAAGCTGTCACATTTAAAGACATACTGTACTCGGTGTAATCTGAAAGCTTCTGTTTGAAAAATTCTTGTTGATCCAATCAAATCCCCTGCTTTGTTCATCTGTTTGTACAACGACAAATACAGCTGCAATCAGTTCTCTCTCAATAATATGGTCTAATTTGTAAATGCATATGTTTCTCTTTTTTGAAGGCTGCAGTCTGAGGTTCTGTGGGAGGGGGGGGCAGAGCTCCTCCCTCATTCCCTACTTAAGCTTCCTGCTCACACACCCTTCTGCTTAGAGTGAATCACACTCACTCCTCGGTGACATGGCTGGTAGGGTCTCTCCCTCTTCCCTTCCTCCTCTGTCCATTTTTAATTTCCTTTCTGTGCCCTGGTCTCTTGCCTTCATGTGAATTGCCTTGATCATCCCCCCCACCCCATTCCCGTACCTTGATCTGTGTTCTTCTTAGGGCCTTTCTTCTTCCCTACTGGCCATGCCACAGTGCCTTCATCGGCTGCTCAGTTCCACTCCTCCTTGCAGGACTGCTTCATTCCAGCTTGCAGCCATGCCACTGTCTTGCTCTGCCCACAGGAACTCCAGCCTCCAGACCACAGTCTCCCGCTGTTGTCTGCACTTCCTTGCTTCTTCCTCGGCATCACATCTGTGCCTCGCCATGCTTCCCTTCATCTCCGGAACTGCCTAATGTTACTCCAGCTCCTCCACTGGTTCTTGTCCTTCACCGCAGTGCCAGGCTGTGCTGCATTTCCTGTCTTCTGACTCAACCACCCTAGCTTCCTGCATTCACTGCAGGCTCCTGCCTGCATCATATTAGCCTAATGACACTTACTATGCTTGTCTCTTTAGTTAAAGTTCTCTGCTTCAGAAGCACCTGCAAACTCTGCTACATGTTCCAAATCTCTACAACTCCATGGGAGCATGTTACCCATGTTCTGTGGCAGATAAAGTAGCTGCCTGTCAAGCAGCATGCTACTGTAGTTACTAGCTGCCTTGGCCTAAGATACTCCAGGCGTGTTATTCCACTCAAGACATTTCCTGGGATGTCTCCTCCATGCTTTCCTGCATACTTCGATTGAGGTTCATATGCTTCCTTATCACACAGTCTGTGCCTAATAAATACTGCTGCTCCCTGTAGAGACAATCACTCCATCCTCAGGGTGCCATCATATACCTGCTTCGTCCTGCATGAAGGGGCCTGGAGGTTCTTTAGCTTTACCCCAGATGGGAGCCTTGCTACCTGCTCATCGTATTCCTGCTACACCCTGCAAAAGGGGCCAGGAAGTTCTTTAGCTTCACCCTGCATTGGGGCCTGGGTACCGTCTCATCATATTCCTGCTGTGCCCTGCAAGGGGGCTTGGAAGTTCTTTAGCTTTGCCCCGCATGGAGGCCTGGCTACCTGCTCATTGTATTCCTACTACACTCCCCAAGGGGGCCTGGAAGTTCTTTAGCTTTTCCCAGCTTAGGGGCCTGGCTACCTGCTCATCATATTCCTACTACACCTCATAAAGGGGGCCTGGAAGTTCTCAGCTTTGCCCAGCATGGGAGCCTGGCTGCCTGCTCATCCATTTCTGCTTCTCCCTTCAAGGAGGCCAGGCCGCTTGCTCACCCATTTCTGCTTCACCCGCAAGGGGCCTTGTTACCCGCTTATCGTATTCCTGCTTCACCCCCACAAGGGGGACCTGGAGGTTTCTTTAGCTTCACCCGCATGGAGGCCTGGCTGCATGCTCAATCGCATTCCAGTGTCACTTTGGCCAACCCACGTGGGGGTCTCGTCTTCTCAACTGGAACTTTGCTTCTCACTTTCATCTCCTACAGATACTATGGACCTGGATTAATCAACTGCTTATGCAACATCTCCTCGTCGGAGTCATTCCTCCAATACCTCATTCTCCAGGATTCTTTTGCTCATCATCAAATCAAGATATACCTCTACTACCAATATCTGGATCATACTCAGAGAACTGACTTAGTACTTAGCCAACTAGGATTACTCTCCTTTAGTATGCCCAGAGGACGGGCAGGTCAGTAGTCAAGGGTACTTGGAGGTTTCCGCCAAAGGGTTTTTTCCTCTCCTGCGTGCTACTAGCCACATTTTCCAGAGTTGAGGAGGTAATCACATGGTAATTAATATCTTTTGGTGCCTTCTAACCTACACGTACCTAGCAGCCTGCAAAAAGATGGGATATAGAGAAAGGCCGAAGATTAAGACTGACTTTATCATCAACCATGTTTCATTCAGCTCAAATGTATCTAAGCACCAACCATGTCATCCAGCTACCACGTGCTACAAACACTGAACTATGTACCTAACCAGATCAAATGTACTTAAGCACCAACCATATCTCATTCAGTTCTATGTACCACAAAGCACTGAGCTATGAAGCATACAGAGAACCTTAGTACAGAGGTTTATTGTATAACTGAGAAATAAGTGAAATAAAGTACAGTATGGGCAGCAAATATTTCCTATAGCTGAGCATATGGAATCAACTTTCATTCATATACTTTTGCACTTAAGTAAGTACTGCTATTTTACTGTGGTGGGAGTATTTTGTTAGTGTGGGGGTAGAGATGTTGTGAAGTTTAATTAGCAGGCAAAGTTAAGACAAAGTCACCAAATTCGTCTCCACGGATCATTTTGTGAAGTTTTCTATTTAATAGGAAATTTGCCAATGTTAACTTTACCTTGCAACTTCGCCTGTAACTTCTCATTGGGGTACCCAAAGGTGAAGTTGAGTAAGAATGATTTCCACCAACTACTCCTTTTGATTTTTTAGACATAACTCAATAAAATGTCAAATTCATCTGAAACTTAGTATGGTTGTGGTCCAAGAAAAGGTGCATATTTCATGGATTTTTGATAATTAGTGAACTAAAATTGTGGATTTGGCAACATGGTCAATTTGGAAGGTGATTTTGGGGTGTTGTACACAATCCATGAATATTTCCAAGGGTATTAATATTTGTGAACTATTAGTTGATGAGATGAAAGTTGAGGTTCTATTTCTCTAATCCAGACACTGTCACTGGTTAGCCATACTGCACTGCACCAACCCACCAGTGCACTGCCCTCACCACCGTACTATCCCCCACATAGTGATGTGAAAAGTTGAAAAACTTCACTTCACAATTTAATTTGTGAATTCACCTCATTTTTGAAGGTAATCCACTGTGCAAAATTCAAATTTGCAGTAAACTGATAACTTCACAAAATGTGGAGTTGGTAACTTTGCCCGTGAAGTTTGGTACATCAACTAATAGTTCACAAATATTAGTTTGGTGGCTTTTAGTACTTTTGGTACTTTATTATTTTTGTTTTATTTGTACTTAAATTCGCTAACACTGATCCAAAAAAAGCATCATGAATTGATTACTTGAGTTTTGAAGTCAGTACTTGTGTTTGTTTGTCAAGAGTGAATAAGTCATTCAATTGCACCAGAGAGAGGAGCAGTTCTTCATCTGAAAAAAATATGCATGAATACAATAATTTGAGATAATGTGGGGGGTGAGGTGGAGAGGAATGGCTTGAGAAGAGAAAAGGAAGAAGGGTTATATGACTATTTTTCTATTTATTGTAAATGCACTTTTATCAACACTGGCAATGTCAACTCAGTCTGATTACTGCAGTGAGTTGGGGGGAGGGATGGGGAGGTTGAATGATGAAGCTGAAATTTGATGCATTGGGCTCTCAATAAAAAGTATCTGATATCCCAAAAAAATATAATATAAACTGGGGAAAAAACTATCTGAATACTTCAATGTAGTCCGGAGAATTATACTGGCTTCATTCTGAGAGAATCCAGTGATCAAAACATCGGTAATGTTAATATTCAGAACCAACAAACATTAGCATTATTAATATCTTCTTGTTTTAAAAAGTTCCATTCAATATTTTATAGTTGAAATTTAGTTTACAAATAGATTTTCAATTCACATGTCTGATAATTATGCATGATTCAACAGACCAGAAAATGCTGTTGATTATTTTAGTCTGACTTGATTAATCCATGTCTTATTAGTCCAAGGCCGGAATATTCAAATCTCTGCATTTAAAAGCAGAATTTGTCAGCAGACGAGGACTGCTTGGCCGACCCAGTCTGCACAGATGGTCCCTGCTTAATCTGTCTCCACAGACCTTTACTGATCTCTGGTGACCCTCCCTCCCTCCTACCTGCTTATTTACTAAGATTCCCATTGGACTCTCCCAGGCATGCTTGAAGACCCCTAGTACTGCTGCCTCCAGCACTTCCACTGGTAATCTGTTTCAGACATCCTCTACTCTTTCAATGAAGTAGTACTTCCTCACATCCTGTTGTGAAATGGGGAGAGGCAGGGTAAGCCTCCCCCCAAAAAAAGCACATTTGTTTTCATTTTTGTCTTGTCACTCTAAACTCATATTTGCTTCCTCCTTACTTTCAGCCTGAGTACAGGCAGGTAGGCACATACCTTAGACAACCTTTTTCTTTCATCCACACTTCCTCCCCAGGACAAAACAAAATAATAATAATAAGCATTTTCACTCGTCCACTTCTTCATTCGCACTTTATCCGTCCTCATGCTACTTTCGCCCATACTCAAATGGAGCTCATAAACTGCAACACCTGTGGCTCACTCTTCACAAGAGCATACATCCTGAGAGTTAGATACTGTCCAATATGCTCTGCCCTAAGGGACCAATGCAGCAGGGACTGAAATAAACTATCTAAGAACAATTCTCCATTATACACAACAAAACAGCACAAACAAACAGTCCTTTACCAAACAGGTCCCATTGCACCAAAGGACAAACAGACTAGGAGGTTGGAAACTGGTCAAAAATCACAATGCTCCAAAGCCTACAGCTACTGGAACAATCATGCCTGTGCAGACAAAAAATAGATACTCTCCACTGATGGCTAGCATGAAGACGTTGGAGAGTAAGGAACAGGTGGATCCAATACAGCAAAACATTGAAAAGTCCCCCAAAAGAGCAAACCAACCAACCACCAACAAACAAGTACTAATAGAGACTCCGTTATTCGAGATGTGGAATCTCACCTTCAGCAATATGGTTGAACAAAAGTTGTTGATAGATGCTTCCCATGTACTTCTGTGTGGAGGGACACTGATCGCATTCTAAATATCGTATGCAACGTGGACCATAAACCGCATGTCATCCTCCACAGAGGCACAAATGACATAGCCTCTCACATGGTAGAAGAAACTAAACAAAACATAACAAATCTGACAAGCAAAATTAATTCTCTTTTGTCCACTCTCTCTTTCTCAGAGATCCTGCCTGTGTGGGAAAAGGGAAGAATCAGGCACAGGATCAGAGATAGAGAAATATCTGAACTCAATGCCTGGCTTAAACAATGGTGCCAGGAAAATGGACACAGCTTTATCGGCAATTGGCACCAATTCTGGAAGTGGGACTTCTATAAATTGAATGGTTTTCACCTAAACAAACAAGGAGCTCGGGCACTCAGACAAAAACTCGACATGCACATAGACCATTTAAACTAGTGAGTGGGGAAGAGTAGCAAGGACACCTTGTGGCAAGAAGGGTGTCAGGAGCACCTCCCCCACCAACAGCTAGTTCGACACAGGTCTCTTTTAGTGATCTCGGCAATGGTAGTTATCAAGACACTTCCCATAACAGGCAAAGGGATAAGTGTAATAGGCACAAGAGAAGCAACGTTGTTATACAGCATAATGATTCTACTACTTTACCATGCCACACGAAACAGGGATGGAGGACTACGTGTGTCAATGCACGTAGTCTGTCAAATAAAATCTCTGACCTCTCTGCTTTAATGACAGAAGTCAAATTAGACTGGGTAGCAGTCACGGAAACCTGGTTTATGGAGAACCATACACAGGACGCCGCTAAGCCAGGTTACACATGTTTTAGGAAGGACCATGTTGGGAAAAAGGGTGGAGGGGTGGCATTATATGTAAGAGAAGGAATCTTGGCAATAGAAGTCCAATCAAAACAGGGAAGACCAGAAGCTCTATGGGTCACCCTAGGAACAGTGGACAAAGCCCTCATCTGAGTGACAGTCATATATAGACCTCCCTCCCAGGACTCTGACATAGACAAGGAGCTCCTAGAAAACATCTTCCTGATGGCCGACAAGGGAGATCTGTTTTTAATGGGGGATTTCAATCTACCTGATATAGACTGGTCCTCATTCATGGCATCATCTGAACGCAGCAAAGAGTTCCTACTTGCCCTGAAGGGGGCAAGACTTAATCAGCTGATGCAGTCCCCCACCAGAGAACAGACTATCCTGGACCTAGTACTAACAAAGAGCACCAGAATCTCAGACATAACCATAGGGGTAAATCTGGGAACCAGCGACCACAGGTCAATCTGGCTAACAGTGAAAAGGGTAGCAGAATCAAGTCACACAAAACTCAGAGTACTTGATTTCCCGCAAGTCAGACTTCAACACCATGAAAACCCAGTTAAAAAATTTGCTGGAACTCAACAACTCATGGGACGTGGAGAGAAGCTGAGAAGCCTTGAAGACAGCTTTATTTCAAGTTACTGCACAGTGCACAAAGTACATCAGCAAGTCAAAAAGAAGAAAAAAGCTCCTGTGGTTCTCCAAAGAAATAGCAATAATAATAAAACACAAAAAAGGGCCTTCGAACAGTATAAGCAGACAAAGAAAGACGCAGACAGGCAGCATTACATATCAAATCTGAGAGAAGCAGGAAAGGCTATTAGGATCGCCAAAGCCCAGACAGAGGAGAAAATAGCCCAGGGAGTAACAAAGGGGGAACAAAACATTTTTTAAGTACAAAAGCGAAAGAAAAATGAGTAAGGGTGGGATAATCAGGCTAAAATCAGCTGAAGGACAGATAGTTGAAAAGCATGAAGACAAGGTAGAAGTGCTAAACAAATTCTTCTGCTCAGTCTTCACCATTGAAGACCAAGGCAGCGTCCCTACTATGGGAAAGGCAGTGTTCAACAGTAGAACAGCAAACGACTTCCACTTCTCAAGAGAAAATTTCCTAGAAGAGCTTAGCAAACTAGAAGTAGACAAACCAATGGGACCCTAATGGAATCCACCCTAGTATTCTAAAGTAGTTATGGGAAGAAATTGCAACACCTCTCACTGACCTTTTTAATAAGTCACTGGAAAGTGGCACAATACCACTAGACTAGAAAAAGGCTGTGGTGGTACTCTTACATAAAACTGGAAGCAGGAAAGAGACTGGGAACTACTGCCCAGTCAGTCTGACCTCAGTGGTAGGAAAATTTATGGAAACCCTGCTGATAGGATAGTGGATCTTCTAAAAATATCCGGAAAGCTTGACCCCAAGCAACATGGATTTATAGCAGGAAAATCATGCCTAACAAACATGATAGAATTTCTTGACTGGGTAACCAGAACAATGGATCAGGGAGGGGTGGTGGATGTGGAGTACCTAGACTTCAGCAAGGCCTTTGACACTGTACCTCATAGAAGGCTTATGAATAAGCTAGAGTATACAGGACTTAGAAGACAGTCAACTGGATTGCATACTGGCTCAAGGATAGGACACAGAGGGTTTTAGTTAATGGAGCTCAATCAGTAGAGAGCAAGGTGACCAGTGGAGTGCCACGGGGTTGGTATTAGGCCCCATCCTGTAAGACATTTTCATCAAAGACATCATTGATGAGCTGGAGGGGAAAGTATGCCTGTTTGTGGAAGATACAAAACTCTGCAACTGGTGGACACCCAAGAGGGAGTCTTGAAGATGAAAAAGGATCTGAATAGGCTGAAAGGATGGTCAAAAAATTGGCAATTGAAGTTCAATGCCAAAAAATGCAAGGTCATGCATCTGGATAAAAGAAACCCCAGGAAGGAATACATGCTGCTAGGAAACCTGCTTGAAGTAACACAGGTGGAAAGGGATCTTGGTGTAATCATTACAGATGACCTTAGGACAAAAAAGCAATGTGAAAGGGCAGCGCAGAAAGCAAATGGCATCATTGGATGCATTGGAAAGGGTATAACTAGAAGAAAAAGAAAGGTGATAATGCCACTGTACAGATCACTGGTAAGGCCGCTCATGGAATATTGCATCCAGTTTTGGAGGCCGCACCTGAAGAAGGATATCAACAGACTGGAGGCGGTGCAGAGAAGGGCTACAAAGATCATGCAGGATTTGCACCTGGAGCCATATGAAACCAGACTAGCTGACTTAAAGCTGTACTCACTTGAACAGAGAAGAGACAGGGAGGACATGATAGAAACATTTAAGTATATGAAGGGAATTAACACAGCACTGAAGGAAAACCTGTTTCAGCTGAAATCAGAGAGTCGTACAAGAGGCCACAATTTACAACTAGCAGGAGGTAAATTTAGGGGAAACATCAGGAAGTACTTTTTTTCTGAAAGGGTGGTCGACCCTTGGAATAGCCTACTGCAAGAGGTAGTAGACTCAAAGAATGTAAGGGAATTCAGACTTGTGTGGGATACACACTATGCGCAAAAAAGGAAATAGTCTAAGAGGAGGGGGGTATGTATTCTGGGCAGACAAGATGGATCAAGAGGTCCCCTTCTGCCAGCAAATTCTTATGTTCTTTATACACACACACACACACACACACAGCTTCACCACATGTCCTCTGGTCCTAGTACAAGTTCTCATTTGAAAATGACTCACATTCTGCATCCCGTTCATTCCTGTGTAGTACTTGCAGAAACATAGAAACACAGAATCTTTCAGCAGAAAAGGATCAGTAGTCCCATCTAGTCTTATTTTCCCTGTCTAATACTGTATCTTGGACCCTACTTGGTCAAATGCGTCCTTCCTCCTCCCATACCACTACATATTAAATCCACGTGCCCATCCCATGCATGTTTGAGGCTCCCCACTGTCTTCCCATACAAAACAAAATGTTAGCAAATAAGTAATGTTTCACTATTCATTAAATAATGGCTAACTAAATAGTTGGGCATTAAGCTTGACTGTTGGTTGAGGAATTTTACTTAATTACTGCATAATCAGTGCTAGCTAGTGATGAGTTGAAAATGTTTTTGTCTACTTGTGCATTTGTTAAGAAATAAATACTGTAGTTAGGAATTGATTGAAATGTTTAACTTAAACAGAATTCATCTTGTGAGTTAATTGTTTTTATGACTTAGAACATTTTTCAGTTGTTAATTACTTGAAATGTAAAACAGAAAATTTCTGTTATTAATTACTTAAGATGTTAACTTTAACTCATTATCAATAAAGAACTACACCATCACAGCCTATAGGGAATAAAGCCAGCCAAACAAATAACTTCAGAACAACAGTGCAGCTTGTCTGTCTGTGGGGACTGTTTCTCTTAATTTTTTTCCACTCTTTTGATATGTTGTGCTTGGTCAATTTTGCTTAGTTGGGGGGGACTGTGCCCCCCACACCCCCTGGTGATGATCACTGTTTTGGGCAATAAATACTTCACCTTTGCTGAGTTGTGTTCATGCTGGAGTGGTGTGGGGTGTGGAGCACTCCCACAAAAAGAATAATATCACTGAACTTTGCTGTTTATATTGCTTCTTAAAGTTGCTGTCACTCGAAGTTAGAGAGTTCTTATGCTTTGTAATAATCAGTGATATTATTCTGATATTAGTCAGATATGTTATTCTTTCTGTGGGGGTGCTCCACCCTCCACCCTCCACACTCCCTGGGTGCACCAATGAAGCTGCATTTTTTTACCCGTGGGGGTGTGGGGGCAGAACGACCCCACAGCAAGAATAATATCACTGATTACGAAACGCAAGAATTCAAAGTTGGATAGTTCTTGAGCATTTTGCTTAGTTTGGATGATCCACACCACATTACTGTAGATAATGTAATAGTCACTACAAGTCTGGCATGGTATAGTAACACCCATAATGGATTGCAAAAAATATCTTTAACTGCTCCTCCAGCTGCTCCATGCTTCAACTACTGCACAGTTTGTCACAGACACAGTGACCTAAAGAATATCACACACTAGAAATGTAAGAAATCTAAGAAAGCTTTTACAATAGAATAAATTTAATTATTTGCAAAAAATCTTAATTGCTACTCCAGCTAACAGATGCAGTTACCTGAAGAGCAATACCAGAAATAGACTACATTTATAGTATAATAAATCATTTATAATAATTGCAAAAAAAAATGCTCCTCCAGCTGCTTCTAAATTTTCTAGTTCTGCTGCTCTCTACCTATGCTGTCTCCTCTAGTCTCTCCCACTACTATTTGTAACTTCGTCAGTGCCTATATCTGTTGTCAGAGGCTACTACAGCTAGGGCTAGCTAAACAAACACATATAATAGCATTTGAAATTATTTTAGTACATGCAGAAATCATGGTATAGACCATCATCTCCCATCCCGTATTAACTACCTAAAAGGGAAGCAAAGTCAAACAAAGCACTGGTCTCTAAGGAATGTAATCCTCCTCATTCTGTGGGTATCTCCTCTTCCACACTAGGTACCGACTGTCTGCACTGGCAATGGCAACTGGCAACACTCAGACTGAATTGCTGCTGGTAGCTGCTGGCTGCTTAGCTCATTTTTTTTTAAATAAAGTGAATTACAGTTTTAGCAGCACTAGTAGTAGCTAACAGGGCAGCAGTATTGGAGGTGGGTCTGGAAGATCTGTCTTGCTTCTGGGCTTCTGGCTATGATAGGCGGTGGTACTTGCTATTCTCACTTCCTCTGGCTGTCTCATATCAGGATAGCAGTGGCAATAGCGAATTTCTCTCCAGCGCTCTGGAACTGGTCCTGGACTGTATAGTTCCAAGAGCACTGGAGGGACCACTTTCAGCTGCAGCTATAGACCTGAGGGGGGACAGAAATTTTCAGATCCGAGTAGGAGGAGGTACAAAAACAGCAATGGACCCAGAGGAGCCCTGTGATTGGTTCCAGAACACAGCACCTAATGGTAGCATGTATTTTCAGTGCAGCACAATAGGGGAATGTGGGGAAACAGCAAACAAAGCTGTTGAAGATGGCATGCACGTGGACAGCATGGTTTGGCATTCAGAGAAATCAGGCAGCTGCATGATGGCAACTATCCAGAAGTCAGCAAGTTCAGCTGAAAATCGGCTGGGCCCCAGATATCATTCACATGGTGACAGTCTCAGAAAATGTGTGAGTGGGGGAGAACAAGGATTAATTAATAAAGATATGCTGCTCACTTAGGGAGCTATATTGATCAGGGGAGTGTGTGGGAAAATAAATATTTGAAGCTGTTTGAACTTGTGGTGATCAGTGGAGTGGGAGGGATGGTTTGCTGCAGTGCTGTGCTGGGGCCCACCACCATGCTGCCCACTGCTATGTTCTGAGTGATGACTACTGCATTGTGGTACTGTGCTGCCGTCGGCTACACAACATTTGGGTTTGCTTTGCTGCACTAGTTTGACTTCTGGTCCACTGCCAGACCTGCTGGGCTAGAAGTGCTGACTGTGCCACTGCCCTCTACATTTGTGGCCTCCCGCGGGCGTGGGGTTCATGAGTCCCTAACGATGGCCCTGGTACCCACCACATCGGTGTGCATCTTTAGTTCAGCTCCTCAGCCTGTGGGAGAAGAGCCAAGAGGAGAGGAAAGAAACTGCCCTGGGCTGCTCTTAAAAAATCTGAGTCCTCTTTGGTCCTGAGGTTGATACTCTGGCTGGGCTGCCACCATCGGAGTGGAGTGGCACTGGCTGGCTGGTATGGATTTGGAGGGAGCAAGCAAGGACTGGCAAAACAGGATCAGAGTGCATCCCGTCAGGCTGCCTGGTTTCAGGAGGAGAGAAAACTGAAGTAAGTAGTAAAGTGACTGTGTCAGCTCAGCACGACAGCAGCTGGGTGCCTTTTTTTGGGGGTGGGGTGGAAAAGAATCAGGTGACGGGTGTTCCACTGACTGCTGCATTGCAGCTCTCCCAGTCTACAAACTTCATAGACAGCTCAGCTGGGGTGTGGGTGTGTTAAAGACTGGAGTCAGTCCAGGGAGGATGAAGGGAGGGCCCACAGCAGGGGCCTGCCTGGCTCATGATCACACTGTATATGTCAAGTCTTGATTCCTTTGCTGCTATGGTATTTTCTCTCCTTTGGCATCAACAAATGCCCTTGATGTCCAAGAAGAAAAGTAGGAACATTAAAAGCACGGTACCTTACTGGGGGGGGGCATTTAGATTGTTTGCTCCTTATACATCTGAAAACAGTACTGTCAGAGTGCTGTAGGTTTGGAAATTTGGAAGGGCACATAATAAAATAACTGCTACAACTATTTGTCTTTCTTTCTTTCTTTCTGTACACAGTACGCCAGCACTTATTTGCTGAGTGAGGGCTCTGAAGCTCTCCTGTCTCTCAACTGGACCTGTATTCATAAGTTTGTTACTAGTGGGACTCTTCAGATACATCCTTTACAGTCTCATCTCTTTTGCCACCCTCTGCTGTCTTCCAGAGGGGGTGGTCGTACTGGGCTATAATGTCGTACGCTTAATAGCATACGCATTATGGCGCAACCTGGACCTGTGCACTCTCCGAGTTGGACCTCCCCGGAGTTAGAATCCTAAGTGGGGGGGGGCCTGGGGTGTGCAGCCCCCCTATAACGGGAAGGGTGGGGGGGCAGAGCCCTCCATAGAAAAGAAAATACACCAAAATTGCGGAATGCGATTGTGCCGCTCTGCATTCTGCTCTGCGACATTATGACCCCGAACAGGGGATGGTCGGGGGGGGCAAAGAGGCAAATGGCTGCCTTCACATAGGCTTATATATTTGCAGGATAACTGCTTCCATCAGACACCATGCTGGCTAGTTGTGGGTCAAAGCAGGGTACAATATGACTTTCCTCATAGACTCTTCACACCCATTGCCCCAGAAGCTTTGTTCAAAGAGCACTTCTGGTGCAGGAAACCAAGGATGCTATCTCCCATCTCTTGGCTGGCCTCCTTTCAACTGTCTCCAGGCAGAGGGCCCACTGCAAGAGCCTGGCTCATAACTGGCTGTGCTGGTGGAGACTCTGACAGGAGGAGTTGTCAGAGTCAGACTGGTTAGAAGGACTTGGAGGCTAAGCAGTGGTGCAGTGTGTAGGCGAGGGTCATTATGATCCATGGAGGGCAGATCAGTTGTGCTGGTGCTGGTGGCTGGACCTGGAGCTGCAGGGTAGGGTTTTCCAGCCTACTGCCTACCGTAATTCAATTTGATTCCAATAATTAATACCTTTCCATGATGTTGGTCTCGGAAGTGGCTGGGAGGTGGGAAGAAGCAGGGATTACTGTCCCTTATTTTTGAAATCCAATGTTGGCAAGTCTACATTTCAGTTACAGCCCCTTGGGGCCTGCCTGCAACCATGATGCAGCCATCCTTTTCTCTCCTCTGGATGCACTCAGCCCTTGCCTGCATTCTTTGTTAGTTTTTAGTAAAGTACAGAACAACGGTATCAAAACAGGGGTAGAAGTACAATAACGAAAGGTGGTAAAAGACCATTTTGGAGGATTTTATTTTTTTATTTTTTTTAGCTCTCTTTTTCTCCCCTGCCTCAGTTGGCCCTTCAAAATTGCCATCCTCCAAGCCTCGTCCCCTGAATTTCAGACCCCTCCCACATTCCCCCACGGCTTACCCTCCATGGCAGGGTAGCAGGGAGCCCCCAACTCAATCCGCCAAGTCTGGATCCAGCATTGGGGAGGTGCCTTCTTGGGGGCAGTGCCTGTGGAGGACTGGTGGTCCCCTTTTGCTTGACTCCTGCACAGTGAAGCACAGAAGAAGACCATTACAGCGACAGTCGCTGTAATGGTCCGTTTTTGCTTTTCGCGTTCCCTCAGTGTTTTGCCTCCTGGCCGGACCAACTCCGACCTGGAGTTGAGAATCCTAAAGTCCAGGGGGTGCAGGGGGGCATAGCTCCCTGCATGGGGGGTGTGCAGGACACAGCCCCCAACAGAAAACACTGGTGGATCGGATGGCACAATACCTGCATCGGTATTGTGCCATCGCTGTGTGGGAGGTTGGCATTTTTACTGTTGACCTCCCTTGGTGCTTCCACGGAGGACAGACATTCATGCCACATGACTGGGATTGTTTTTCCACTTTTTTCTTGTGGAAAGGAGTGTGCAATGCTGACAGTGGCAGAGCTGCACATGCATCAGCACTCAGCACACTGGTACGCTGCTCCTCCTCCTCCGTTCCCATGATATAGGGCCGGGTGTGCCAACACCTAGCCTCTGCTAGGTGTTAGGTAGGTACCGGTCTCTGTTCTCCACCCTCCCTGGGACAGGACAGCTGTCCTCCGGATGCTCGATCCTCTCCCTCCCTCCCTGGCAGACCCCCAACAGCCCACTCAGACTACGAACACAGGTCGTCAGCATGGCAGTAGGTAATGCATCACTGCTTCAGCCCTCCACACCACTGGGCCAGCACGCAGGGAGGATTTTATTGAAAAATAAATTAGGGTGGTGGCCAAAAATATAGGGTGGTGGTATAAAAGTATAGGGTGGTGGCCCACCACACTAGAATGATGACTGGGGAAAACTGCCCTCTGTGTACAAATGCCAGTGGCCTGAGGGTCAAGTGGATCTGCTTAGGTCAGTTAAATGATTTATAAACTTATCAGGTTTCTTGCTGCCTTACAGCCGAGTAGAGTTTAGAGATATTTAGCCCAACGTGTATGCTGAGGTTTAGCAAGATTACACACTGTGTCAGAAGAGGTGGGCCGTAATGAAAATGGGGAAAAATAGCAGCTGCTGGCATGACCCTCCAGTCACTACAGGCACTGCACCATACTGACAGCAGCCATCTAGCAACATCCCAGGGATTAAATGTGGACCATCAGCACAGCCACAGATTCCTTCAAGGGGGGGGCAGGAGGGGAAGGGTCATCATCCCCATCCCCCCTTCCGGAGACTCTCATTGGCCATGGCAAGCCCTGCCTCAAGACTCTCTACCAGTTTGGTGGTCCAGAGCCCTGTCAATGGTGCAAGGTGCATAACTGCTGGTGTCTTCATCCTGCCCTGTGTTGGTCGATGGGTGAAGAAACATGGCCCCCCACCCCATGAGAGATCAGTTCTAGGGACATTGAATCCTCACTCCCATTATAACGTCCCCTGAGTGACAGAGTCCTATCTAAAAGCCAGGTTGATGGGTGGTACCTGTCTTGTATCCCCCCAACACATAACCCAGTTTTTTTTTTCAACCTCTACAGATCCTTCCCACCTGACCCAGTTGATCAGTATTTTTATTCTTCATACTAACCCATTTTCCTTTTACATCTTCCAGGTCTGATAGGACATTGACCAGGTGTAGAAGGACACAGTATGCCCCATGTACGGTGACACCAAAACAGCGAACTACAACCCTGTTGGCAAAATCAACACTTTACCAACAGATCACTTTGTTGGTGTGTCCAAGACAGGAACACACTGTCTCCTGGCCCTGCACCCCTGCCCCACATCAACTCCGACTGGAGTTGATAATCCTAAAGATGGGGGGGGGGAACAGAGGCCTCTTCATGTGGAATTCAGGGGGCAAAGCCCCTGATAAAAAAACGGATTGGGAGACACACAGGAATCATGTCAACCGCAATTTGCGGTTGACATGATTCCTTTCAGCGAGATGCCGAAGGGTTGTCGAACTGGCATCATAGAGCTGGAGGACACTGACCATCTGTATCAGGTAAGTGTTTTTTTTGTTTACTCTAAACGGCTTGTCATAGTTTGTAAAGAGCTGCAGATCCTTTGTGAGCCCATTGCTATTCTTGTTTTACAGGTACGAATGGCTGTTCCCCTGAGACCCCCTTATCCCGGGCTCCACAGGAACCAGGTAAGAGTTTTTTTTTATTTGTGCCAGGATATTAACCTGTAATGTTGCAACACTGAGTATTATGGCACTGTAGACATTCAGTTGTTAGGTGGTTTGTGATGCAGGATTTGAAATATCTCCACTATATTGTTAAGATTCCACTATCACAAAAGGAGGGAAATTTACTGCAAAATATATTAATGCAGACATTAGGGTGCAAGAAGACAAAGTGCACTAAGTACACAAATAAAAACAGAAGGATTTTAAGTCCTATGAGTCTTGATGAATTGGTGATGTGGGGTTCCTTGGGGTTGTCAAGTGCCCTCCCCAAGCAAACATGATCTCCTGCATCACGTAGGGCCCTGTGGGAAAAAAGCTATGAATGATTCTGTTAACCACATGTGCCGAGCCATACTTTTTCTTCAGAGTAATTTTCTATGAGGCACTGGCTTGGAGATGTACGTTGTGCTTCAGATAGGAGGCTACAGGTTGGGGGGGGTGGACATTAAGTTTGGAAACCTCAGGGAACACCAAACAACCAATTTGCCAAGACTCATGAGGCTTAAATCCCTGTTTCTGATTTTTCACTTTGTGTGCTTTGCTTTCTTCAACCTTAATGTCTGCATTAATATATTCTTTTTTGCAATGAGTATATACTGTATGTATATATGGAGGGAACATGATGTGTGTTTTGGGGGCACTTGGTCACCATATGCAAGCAAGATGGCAGTATAGTGTAGTGGTTAAGGACACTGAGCTTCAAATCTGGGGACCGAGGTTTGAATTCCATCAGCCCCCACTTACATACTTTGTTTCGACCATTGGTTGGAAGACATGGGGCCCAATATTCAAAAGGTTGCCTAGGTGAAAAGCCCAGTTTGCATGTGCAAATAGGGCTTGCATGTGGAAAAATTGTGGAGGGGGTGCAATGCAAATAGAGGGGCGGGGACCTGAATATTAGTACAGTGTAATATTTAGAGTATTTTTGCCATGCAAGGTTGGATTGTGCATTCCCCTTGCATGGCACAAATACCACAGACAGAGACCATGACTTACTCCTGCACAAGTCTTGTGGTTGGTGAAGGGAGTGCGGCTCAACCCCCCCACCCTGTGCCAATCCTGAGCCACCAAAACAGAGTCCCTGTTAGCAGGGTGATTTTTTTGTGGCCCACCCCCTAATTACCCAGTCCCAGATGCAGAGCTATGCCTGGTGCTATGGGTCCCCCACCAACCTGATCCCTCTCCTGGTACATGCATACAATTTCCCTGGTGTCCAGTGGCCCCTCCCCCACCCAATCATATGTTCAATGTTTGAAACCAGTTTCCCAGGTGTCCAATGGTTCTGACCCCATGCCCAATGTTTGAAACCCATTTCCCTGGAGTCCAACTCTCCCTCCCATACTGGATATACACACACACGTTCCCTGTTGTCCAGTGGTCTGCCCCCTCACCTCATGACATGCCAGATGCCAAAAATCCCTGTCCTTGGTGTCCAGTGATCCCTTCCCCGAGTATCCCTATCACCAAGAAGCCACTGTGATGGCCCAAAACTGTTTAATGCCCCCGACAAGGTTTCAAGGCAGTCATACTGAAGTGAAGTGCCCCCCCAGCCTGTCTGCAACTGGTACTGGTGTCCCTGTCTTTGAGGAACCCCTGTACCCACCCAACGATCTATGTCCCTGTTTCAGCAGACACAACATGTCCCCTATGAGGTGCAGAGGAAGAGGGATCATTCTGGTGCCAAACAGTGGCATATTCAGTTAGAAGTCACAAGAAACCCACCTCCACCCCACTGTGGCACCAAACATCCAACCTCTCTCATCCGATCCATCCCCATCCCCCAAACATCAGTGCCACAGTTGGTGGATGGCAAGCGACATGGCCTTCCACACACCACCTTGGCTGCCCACAATCTGAGAGAAGCAGGGAGTAACTTATTAGTGATCTGCTTATTTATAGGGCATGGGGCTTCACCCATGCCCTATAAATAAGCAGCATGCTCCCTGCTGATGTCGGATGGCAGGTAGGCCGAGGTTGTGTTTCAAGGGCTGTGTTGCTTGCCATCTACAGACTGCAGCATGGAAGACAAATGGCGGGACAGGGGTTGGATGACTGATGCCAGGGGGAAGGGCACTTCACACCAGGGACCTGCACCTTGACCTGCAGCATATTATGGGGGAGGATTTCTGGTGACTGGTAACTGAATATTCCACTGTGTGTCATTGCTCCAGTTCCCAGTCAGCACTCTTTAAGAGGCAACATGGTGTGGCTGCTGAAATGGGGACGGGGATCATTGGGTGGGAGAAGGGTTCTTGGAAGATGGGTGCGCCACTATTGGTACCAGTTGCAGACTGGTTTGGGGGGCACTTCACCTCTGTATGCCTGCCATGGCAAACTTTGGGAGGAAACATATGAATGGCTCTGGGCCATCACAGCACTTTCTTGGGGATGGGGATACTCTGGGGGAGGGACCTTGGGACACAAGGGACAGGGCTTTTTGGTATCAGGCATGAGATCAGGTGGGGGGAATGACCACTGGACACTGGACAGCAGGGAACGTGCGTGTGTGTGTGTGTGTGTGTGTGTGTGTGTGAGTGTGTGTACATTGGGCATGGGTGCAGGAGGAGGGGAGGAGACAGTGACTGCTGCACACCAGGGAAATTGAATTCACACATTGGACATGGGATTGGGTGGGACAGGGACCACTGGTCACCAGGGAAATTGTATGCATGTACCAGGTGATGAATTGGGTGGGTGGGGGACCACTAGCACCAGGCATAGCTCCATGTCTGGGACAGGGCATTTGGGGGGGTGCCACAAAAAATCACCTGGCTACCCATGCCAGTGTACCCTTAGCACCTTGCTTGTTCAATGGGCTCACTTGTATGGGTCCATTTAAAATACTGTGAGTTGCACTTCGACACACACCATTGTGGTGACATACTTTGGGAGTTAAGTCAGGGCAATGCAAAGTGACTTAATGCTGAGCCCACCTAACCCTGTACTCCTTTGAATAGTGCCACCTGTGGTATTCAACTGAATATGGCATCTCTGGGCACCTGAGCTATGAAGTGCACAGTGCAAATGTCTGCACTCCACTTTAAATATAGGGCCCATTGTACATTAATAACACTAATGCCATATTCCATTTGTGCCATGGGTGTTGCCAGAATAGAAGGCTGACTGCACCCTCATCACATGAAATGCCATAATCCAGCAGTGCCATGTCACCAGTAGAGCAGGATACCAACACCCTCCTTTTCCAGAGCTACAGCATGTTACCTTCATATACTGCAGTGGCCCCTCTGACCAGTGGATGGCAATCTGGATCAGGAGCTGGTACTGGGTCTCTCACTTTGTAAAGTGACTCAATATCAGCTAGGACTACTTAGGTCAAAAAATGAAGCCTAACTGGGAACAGAACCCAGGCCCCCATAATGCTACCCTGTGTTCTTTCAAATGATATTAGACCCAACCTAGGCTTAACTCAGTGATTTAAGATATTTTGTTTCAGATGTAAGTTCTTAAGATGTTCTCCACCTGCTTTTCAGATGCACCCATTAAAGAATGGTGAGGGTAACCCCCACTTTCAAATCCAAAACGGGCCCATTTCTTCTACATTTTGGGCTCCTGTAGTGGGAACATGGCTTGGGGATATTGCTCCTTATGGTAGAGTCCTTCCTTACCCAGAATTTCAGCATGGTATCCACTGTTCTATTGGAAACCCCTTTAAATACTGGCATTTTAAGCAAGCAGTGGCTTCCTTCATGAAAAACCCATCTGGACTTGTCCCTCCTAAATACAGAATTATCCTCCCTCCCTCCTACGGACAGCTGATCAGTCACATTTGGTGTCCAGGGTCTATAAGGAGCTGCAGTCCCTAGATCCTCAATTGCCCCAGGATATCTGTTATTATTGGGTTGACAAATTATCCCTCAAGGAGGATACTGATACTTGACAACAAATGTGGAGTAATATGTACAGATTCATTAAGCAGGACTGACTTCAGTTATGAAGTACAACATTATGTACAACCTGTATTTTACCCTTGTAAGGTTGCATAAGATTGGGAAACTCCCCTCCTTGCAGTGTCACTGGTGTCTGGGTGCAAATGGGCAGCTATACCTCAAGTTGTGGACTTGTCCAAAAGTGCATGTGTTCTGGCAATCCATTCAAAGCTCATTAGAAACATAGAAACATAGACTTTGAGGGCAGATAAGGGCCGCTTTGCCCACCCAGTCTACCCATTTCCCTACCTATTGGATAAGCTGCAGATTCTAGATAACCAACAGCCTACTTCCTGCAACCCCCCACTATAATTGCTTTATGTCTGTCCCATGCATGTTTGAATTCCCCCACTGTTTTAGACCCTACAACCTCTCCAGGAAGGCAGTTCCATGTGTCCACCACTCTCTCTGTGAAAAAAAAATTTCCTCACATTACCCCTGAGCCGTCCCTATTCTATCTTTAAATTGTGCCCCCTTGTTCTTACACATCTCTTTTTCTGAAAGATGCTACCTTCCTGGACTTTGTTGATTCCCTTGAGGTACTTAAAAGTTTCTATCATGTCCCCCCGTCCCTCCTTTCATAAAGGGTATACATATTAAACTCTCTCTTCATATGGTTTCTGATGTAGACCCTGCACCATTTTAGTTTCCTCCTCTGGACTGCTTCCATCCTGTCTATGTCCTTGCATAGATGAGGTCTCCAAAACTGCATGCAGTACTCCAGATGGGGTCTCACCAACTGTCTGTATAGAGGGATAACCACTTCCCTTTTCTACTTGTGATGCCCTCCCTACGATCCCAGTATCCCCTGGCTCTCCTTACTGACTTCTCACATTGCTTACCCACCTTTAGGTCATCTGATATGACTAGCCCCAGGTCCCTTTCCATTATTGTTGTTGTTAGTACCTCCCCTGCTATTGTGTACTCTTCTCCTGGATTTTTTTTCCCAGGTGCATTACTTTGTACTTCTTTGCATTGAATCTAAGTTGTCATACGTCTGACCATTCCTCCAACCTTGCCAAGTCCATTCTCATCCTTTCTACACCCCTTGTGTATCAACTCTGTTACAGATCTTTGTGTCATCTGCAAAGAGGCATACCTTTCCTTCCAGATCCTCTGCAATGTCACCTATAAAGACGTTAAAGAGGACTGGACCCAGTACTGATCCCTGAGGTACTTAACTAGTAACCCCCCTTTCTTTGGAATGTGTTCCATTCACTATTACCTTCTGTGTCCTGTTGTGCAACCAGTTTCCTACCCAAGGCTACCACCCTGGGACCCACTCCCAGGCTGGCTAGCTTGATTATTAATCTTTTGTGCGGGACTGTGTCAAATGCCTTGCTAAAGTCTAGGTAGGCCATACCCACAGCCCCTCCTGGGATTGGAACCATTGTTCTTACCTGAAATCTGCCTGCTTAACTGCTTCCCTTCAGGGATAATCAGGATGGGAAAAGCTTATATAGCCTTAATATCTGCTGTGGCTAAACAAATAATTACAAGACATTGGAAGGATGATTCCCTGCCCTCTGTGCTAGAATGGCACAGAGAAATATTGCTGGCTCTTCAATTAGAAAAACACATAGCCATGAAGAATGACAGTCTCCAGTCTTATCTAGATACATGGGGTACTCTTGTTGCTTTACTAGTAGCATGGAAACCTTAGAACATTATATAATCTATCTGAATGTCAATGCTTTTTTCAGAATGGACTCCTACACTTGGTATTAATGGGGGAAGGGGGAGATTGGGCATGGGTATTGATATATTTAGAAAACATATTTGAAAAACACAGCCTCATAGATTTATGTTAAACTTTGTTTCTGTAACTGAGGCTGCTCTGTGAATCTCTCTCTCTGTATCATGAAGAACATATGAATAAAGTGTACTGAATTAAAAAAAAAGAATGGTGAGGACACTTGGAGACATAGCCAATCATAAGTTACAGTAAGTCTCCCTGTGCTAAGTTTTTAATTTATGTTTTGTATGCTTTACTATATATGAATGTACTTACTTAACCCTACTGTATCACTTTTTCTATGTTAACCCAGCTCTCTGGTCCTACTAAATGTTTCGGTATGGTCCAGAACTTTTATGTAATACTGTGTCTATGTCTGTGTGTCCTGTTAAAATAATAACAAAATCTTGAACTACAATAAATTCCAGTAAGCAGATTTTTTACCACATACTGCGTATAACCATTTTTCAATCTACTTCTTTTGTTACACATCCTTCTGTCATATAGATAAGGTTCAAGAAGGAAGCCATTTTTAGAGAAAATGATGCACAGGAACAAGGTGTCATGTGATGAAGCTGGGGGGGGAGAATCGGGGGAAATGTAAGGAAACACTTCTTCATTAAGAAATGAGCTACTGCTACCCTAAGGTGATGGGCTATGGAACCTAAATGTTTTAAAAAATATTGAATATTTACTTTGAAGTGGAGACCTTAATTTGCTTCTATTGGACATGTTAACTGTTGAAACACAAACATAAAAAAAAATGTATTAGTGTAAACTGCACCCACACACTCAACTGCATTAAAAACATGCCAAGAGGGATTAATGCCCAAGACTGTGAAGTGGAAGAGATCAACGACTCAATTACACAGAACTAAAATACAATCACTTCCTTAAATATTGGTGTAGTGAGCACCATAAGGTGATCTTACATGGTTGACCCATGACCATGAATTGGATCATTTTAAAAATGGTTAGGGGAAAATGTATACAATGTCATAAATATACTAACATGCTAACGTACTAAAATGCCAGCAGAATAGGCCAAACGGTCTTTTGTGTCTGCTCGTTTGATCATCCCCCACCCTGGGAGCTGATCTTGCTGCCCCCCTCGTCCTCTCTGGCTTCTCCCTTCCCAGTCCTGGATATTCCCACTGCACAGGACTTTGCATCCAGAACCCTTCCCCTGTACCTGTCCTACCCAGTCTTGAACCCCTCCACCGTCTCTGCCTCCATCAGCCCCCTGGGCAGCGCATTCCATGGCTCCACCACCCTCTCAGTGAAGTAGCAACTCCTCCTTTCTCTCCAGAATCTCCCCCCTCCAGCTTCCACCCATGCCTTCTAGTTGCCCCCCCCTTCCTTAGGAGCACCTTGACTGCTTCCCCTATTTAACCCCTTCATGTACTTGAAGACCTCTATCATATCCCCCAGTCCCTTCTCTCTTCCATTGTGTACATATTTAAGTCTTCGAGTCTCTCGCCATATGTCCAGTCCCCCAAGCCCCAGATCATTTTGGTTGACCTCCTCTGGACCCTCTCCAGGAGTTCAATGCCCCTCTCTAATTGTGGCATCCAAAACTGCAAGCAGTACTCGAGGTGCAGTCTCACCAAGCAGTTATACAGGGGGAGTATCACTTCCCTCCTTCTGGAGGTGATCCCCCTAGTGATGCATCCCAGCATCCTGTTGGCCTTGGCCACTGCCCTCCTACAAGTCTCAGAGTTGTTCATCTTGACATCCACCACCACCCCCAGGTCCCTCTCAGCCATTGAGACGTGTAGCATTCCCCCCCCCCGGGTGTACTCTTGGCCCGGATTTCTAGGTTCAGATGCAGTACCTTGCATTTCCCTGCATTAAACCTCAGCCTCCACTTTCTAGACCACCTTTCCAGAGCATCCAGGTCCCCCTGTAGGGCCACCCTCCCTCCTCCCCATCCACCACCGCCCCCAGTTTTGAGTCATCCGCAAAGAGACTCATCTCACTCCTGATACCCTTCCTTATGTCGGAGACATAGGCATTGAACAGCAGGGGCCCAAGAACTAATCCCTGAGGGACCCCACTAATGTTCCTCCTTGGGGATGAGACTATCCCGCCAACCATGACCCTCTGGGTCCAGTCCTGGAGCCAATTGCCTATCTATCTGATCATCTGGTTCCCCACCCCCATTTCTCCCAGCTTATTCAACAGGTCCCCATGAGGAACAGAGTCAAATGCCTTGCTGAAGTCAAGATAGAGAATGTCCACCGGTCTACCCAGGTCTAAGGATCTCGTCACCCAGTCATAGAACTCCACAAGGTTTGACTGACATGATTTCCCTGGGATGAATCCATGCTGTCTAGTGTCCAGGCACCCCGACTTTTCCAAGTCCCCCCAGCCTCTCCTTAACAATACCCTCCATCATCTTGCCCACCACCGATGTCAGACTGACGGGCCTGTAGTTCCCTGCTACCTCCCTTGATCCCCCCTTGTGGATAGGCACTATATGCGCCACCTTCTAGTCCTGGAGCACCCACACTGTCCTCAGAGAGATGCTGAAAGCTCCGCCAGGAGTTTCGACAGGACATCTGCCAGTTCCTTCAGCACTCTGGGATGTAGTTTATCTGGCCCAGGTGCTTTCTCCGTCTTAAGGGACCTGAGGGCTTCCCTCACTCTCTCTGCCATGATTTTCACCTCTGCTACCTCGTCCCTGCCTTGCTTTCTCCCTCCTGCCAATGATGGCCCATCCTCCCCAGACCCGACACGTGGAGGGTCCCCTCAGTTTCACCATCTCCTCCATGTATTGATGCAGCCCCCATTTTCCTTGGTGAAAACTGAGGCAAAGTACTCATTTAGTATACCTCAGCCTGCTCCCCCAGATCTTGTGCCCATCCCTCCCCTGTTTTAATCTTGCTAATCTGCCCCTTCACCCTTCGTTTTTACCTAATGTATGTAAAGAACCCCTTATTCCCTCTCCTAATTTCCCTGACCACGTTCTGCTCCTTCCTTGCCTTAGCCACCCTCACCACCATAGTGACCCTTCTGGCCATCAGCTCATACTCCCCTATATCCCTTTCACTCCTTGAGCACTTGAAATGCCTAAAAGCCGCCTTCTTTCCCCTCACCACCTCCTGAACCTCCCTGGTCCACCAGCAGGGTTTACGGGCCCTACCATATTTTTGTCTTACTCTTGCACAGGTGCTGGTAGCATCTTGCACCCCCCTTTTGATGATTTCCCACCTACTGTCAGCGTCCATGTCTGGCACAATCCCATCCAAATGCTTCTTAAGGATCCTACCCATTGCCTTGAAATCCGCCCCCCTGAAGTCGGTTACCTCCATCTTTGTGCAGCCTTCTACTCCTCCTAGGTCCAGGCAGAACCAGATCCTGGCATGGTCGCTCCCCGCCAGTGGGTCCCTTACCTCCAGGCCCCCAATCTGGTCACTGTCTGCCAGGACCACATCCAGTATCTGCGCCTCCCTGGTTGGTTCCCCCACCTGCTGAGTTAGGAACGCATCCTGAAAGACATCCAGCAACCTCTGTTCCCTGGCCACCAAGGATGTCATAGTCTTCCAGTCCATTTCTGGCACCACCCATCCCCTGCCCAATTTGCAGTGTCTCCCAACATCTGCAACCAGTCTCTCCTCCAGCTCCTCCACCAGTGCAGGGGGTCTATACACCACTCCTATTTTTACTCTCTTGCCCCCATTTGTTATCAAGGTGATCCAAATTGCCTCCACAGTATTAATTATAAGAATTATTTACATGTACAGTATTTAGATGTGATCACGGATGGGATAACAAAACTATATGTATGAGTTTTTCAGAATGCTGTGGGACATGATACAGATCGCAATTAATACCAAACCTATGTCATATCTGCTATGTGTAAACAGCTGAATACTGTATGCCCATGTTAACCTGTACTCTTATATGTTTTCTACTGTATGTTATGTCTTACTGTTATTCCCGGGTCGCCCCTGAAAAAGGGACCTTCGGGACCCAGTGGGCTTAACCGGTCATCAAAATTCAATAAATAATAAAAGAACTTGCAGGGTACAAAGCATACCAGAACTGCAGTGCTATGGTGAAGGCTAGGAAATAGTTAGTGGTAGCATAGTGTTGGGGAACTCTCTAGTCACCAACCTAACTATGCCTAAAAGGAAATGTCCAGCTGTAATCCCTGAGCAAGGAATCGCCTATTAGGTTTTTCACAAAGTATGTTAACTTTTTCAATTTATGAGAAATACTTACATATGATCTGGTTGATTCTGCCTCCTTCCTGCCAGCATTTTGGTGCAGCAGGTGCACCCAGAACATCACACAATTCTCACAGTAGGAAATCTGACGTTGGGAGCAGCCATGTGCATGCCCACAAACATGATGGAGCTATTAACTGCTCCGATTGGTGGAGTTCATGTTCCGGTGACATACAGATACCGTATAGCAGCAAGACATGCATTTTGCAAACCGGAACTGTTAATAGCTCCAGTTTCAGTGGATGTCTATGGACAGGCACATGGCTGCTCCCCGTGTTAGACATACTACTGTGAGTGCCGCAGGAGATTGTGGATGTGCCATGCATTTCAAAATGCCAGAGGGAAGAAGGATAAACCAGATAATATGTATTTCATCAAAATTGTAAGTTGAAAAAATGTACGCAATTTGTGAGAAAAAAATGGATTGGGCCATACCTTACACTGAGGCATGGCCTGAGTACAGCTGGACATGTCCCTTTAATTTCTGCTTGGAAACATTTTCAATAATGTAATTTATTTAAATGGTACACTGGGTGTACAGGGCAGTCTAATATGATGTTTTTGATGTTGAGAAAATAAAGCTCATTGGAAAAAACTTGAGAGACGTTTTCCTTTTTATTCTTAAATAAATCATAAAAACTAAAAATTTCCCAATATTTGTATTACAAGGAATACAAAAAGGTTTCTGTTTTTGGAACTGAGAGGTAGCAGAAATCTGACACTACAAGAATAAGATTTACACATTTAATAAACATTTTCAGCATTCTGTGAAATGCTTGCTGATTTTTAAGATAGAGAAAAGTATCGAGTTTTTATTGTTTCTAGTTTACTGTGCCTTTTCCCGCTACTGCCAGTCAAACCCAACAGTCATGATCACTGAACCAGCCCCCATCACCCACCTGCCTTGGGACTTACCTCAGCCTGCTACTGACACTCTGGCTTATCCCACAGGGTGGAGCAATTGGAAGGAGGGGCTATACCTCAGACAGAGACTCGGTTGTTGCTTCAGAGGGGGCAGGGTGGTTCCATTGGAAGCATGGCATCTGGACAGATTGTTGGATCCTCTTGCAGCATGGCATCTCAATTATCAACTAATGCTCAACAAGTTGAGTGCTGTTCGTAGAGAAATTATTTATTAGTTAAGATCAACTAGTGAATAATAAATGTCAAACTAATATTCAATTCTAGGAGATTGGTTAATTCTTAATTAGGCAGCAGATCAATAAATAACTGCTGAAACTATTACGAATCAGTTAGCAGCAGAGTGAACAAAATGGAATTAGCCACTAACTAATTTGCATATGAAAAAATCAACCAAAGCAAAACTGAGGAATAAATGAACATTAACTAATTAGTAATGATTTGAGGCAGTTGAGCATTAGGCCTATTTTTTTGTATGGGTTTGCATCTACCAGTTCTTCTGGCAGGCTGTTCCGAGCATCAACCATTCTTTCTGTGAAGACGTATTTCCTCACATCCCTCTTAAACTTCTTTCTCAGGCTTCACAGCATGCCCCCATGTTCTGGTGCTCCATCTTCTCCTTTAAAAGAGACTCTTTTCCTGCATTTTTTTCATCCCCATGAGGTACTTTTAGGTCTAAATCATGTCACCTCTCACTCTCCTCTCCTCCATGGAGTACACATTGAGCTCTCACAGTCTCTGCTCATATGGCTTCCTGTGCAACCCCTACACCAATTTAGTAGCCCTCCTCTGTAGCATTTCCACCCTGTCAATGTCTTTGTGAATGTGCAACCTCCAGAACTGGATACAGTACTCCTGGTGGCGTCTCACAAGAGAGTGATACAGTGGCAACATCACCTTCCTTCTCCTGCTACAGATCCCCTTCCCTATGCACCCCAGCATGCTGCTCATTTTGCTTACTGCCTTGTGACACTATCTTGCAGCCTTGAGATCATCAAATATGATCACACCAAGATCCCTTTACTTGGAAAATGCACTTTTCTTCTATCTTATACACAACCCCCAGCTTACCCCACCCCAGTTCCATGACTTTGCACTTTTTGGAATTAAAACCCAGCTGCCACTCCCTAGACCATACTTTAGGTTCCCCAGATCCTTTTGCATTCTCTCCACCCCTTGCTGGGTATCCAACAAGTTGCATATCTTTGTGTCATCTGTAAATAGACACACCTTTTCCTCTAGGTCCTCAGCAATGTCATTTATGGAGACATTGAAGAGGACAGAGCTCAGTTCTGATCCCTGGCTGTACTCCACTGGCCACTGTTCTAAGTGTTTGCCATTTTACCACCACTTTCTGCCTCCTATCTTTCAACCAGTTTGATACCCAGCTCACCTACTTCAATTCCACCCCCAGGCTGCCACATTTCTTTATTAGCCTCCTATGTGGCACAGTGTCAAAGGCCTTACTGAAGACCAGATAGGCCACATCCACTACCCTCCTCTTATCCACCTCCTGAATTACCCAGTCAAAGAAATCTATGACAATTGTTTAACATGGCCTTCACCCATGAAGCTGTGCTGCCGGTGGTGCTGCAGCCCGTATGTCTCTTCTTCAGCAGTGACTCCATTAACTTACCCAGCACTGATGTGAGACTGACTGGACTGTAATTGCTCACTTCTTCTCTGCTACTACTCTTGTGCAGGTGGACCACTTCTGCCCTCCTCCATTCCTCTGTAACCAGCCCTGTCTCCAATAAGGTGTTAACTACTGTTGCCAGAGGGTGGCTATCACCATGATTAGGTCCTTAGGTACCCTTGGGTGGATCTCATCCATCCCTATTGCCTTATTTTTCTTTACAGCTTTCAACCCCCAGTGGTCTCTCTTTTTCGGTAAATGGACCTGTGTCCACTTTCCTGGTGCCTGTCATTGCATGTCAGCCCTCCCCCTTCCACTGTGAATATATAGCAGAAGTATTCATTTAAAATTGTTGCTTTATCTTGGTCTTCCTCTGCACAGCCCCCCCACCCCTTCATTCTCCTGATCTTCATTTCTTGTATATCACCCCTTGTCTTCCTTCTTTTGCTTACATACCTGAAGAAAGTCTTATCCCCGTGCTTGATCTCCTGGGCAAGCTTTTCCTCAGTTTGAGCTTTACCTGTCACTAACCTCCTTCTAGCCTCCATTTGTTTCTCAAGATATACCTCCCTACCCACCTCTGTTTGAGTCTCCTTGCACTTCCTGAAAGCTATTTTTGTTCTCCCTTACTGCCTGAGCAACCTCCCTTGAAAACTGCAGTGGTGTCTTTCTCCTCTTTCACTTGCTCATTACCTTTACACAGCTTGCTGATACTTTTGTTATTCCCTCCTTTATTCTATTACTTTGCGCCTCTACCCCTCCTCCAGGCTATCTCCCTCCATCCAAGGAATTTCCTAAGGCAGTCTCCCTGCTGTTAGTTGTAGCTATGGCCAGGATGTTACAATTAACATGCAGCATACTAAAGTTCCCCTTTGCTTGCCATTTGGCCTATGGCCTCACCCAAAACCCTGTCCAGTTCTTCTGCCTTTGTTAGTGGCCTATACACAACCCCACACCTATAAAGGCCTGGACTCCATTTCAAAGCCAGTCTAAGGAACATCCAGCCACTGCATTCCTCTGCAATGTTTTTGTATTTCCATGGCCTTTATACATTCCCTTACTTATAAAACAACCCCCTCCCCTTTTCCTCCCTGACCTATCTTTATGAAACCACCACTGTGAGGTACTTGACTCCTTAAACTGGCCATTCCTTTCCCAACGGCTTTACTATCCTCTCCTGTGCACAACCTACAAACTAATAAATGGCCCCCACTCAACAGGATTTGCTGGGCTGCTGGTCCCCAAGGGCCTAGGCAGGCTGCTCTGCACCTCTTCTCAGAAGCTCATGGAGGTTCCCAGGGTGAGGATGGCAGCAGGAAGCAAATTCTTCTCCCATGCAGCCCTGACCATTGGAATAATCTCCCTGACAGCTACATAATGCTGGCACATTGGTCTCCTTTAGAAAATGGCTCAGATCACACCTTCTGGAAAACAACCCATGAACATGCCAGGGATGATTCTGGCAATTCAGACCCTCAAGGTACCTACCCTGCCCATGAAAGAAAAAGACCCAGCATAAACTGCACTACTACTAAATCCGAATAATATGATATGACCAATCACAACCAGAAGTCTGTTACCTGTATTCATAGTAACTTGAAATAACACTTTGTAAATGTTGGTAGCCTTTCCCTGTCTAAATGAATGTGTTCTTCCAAAGCATAAGGCCTATGGAATTTCTGCAATTGTCTGGACTTTCTGTGATTGCTCTAAAATTACTTTGTGTTGTTGAAATAAATCATTGAAGCGTACTCTGTGATTGCTCTAAAATTACTTTGTGTCATCAAAAGTATCATTGATGTGTCCTGTATTCCACAGGTTTGTATGTAACTAATTCTGGGTCACCCCTGAAAAAGGGACCATTTGGACCCAGTGAGCCTAACTGGTCAACAAAATGAAATAAATAAATAAAAATAAATAAAATGGTCTCCTCCCAGCTGTGGTTGTCAATGCACCATGAATCTGGTATGGCTACCAGATACATGTTGACTTTGTAATGGCAGCCTCAAGATCAGGAAATTTGTTTCCAAGGCTCCTTGTGTTACTGCACATAGCTCTCTACTCCTTTCTGCCTCCCTTTTAGTTCTCTATCATGTCTCCTCATGCTCTCCTCTCTCCCAGGTAGTAACGGTTGAGATCCCTCAGTCTATCTTCATAGGGCTTCTGATGCAACCCCTGCACCATTTTACTTGCCCTCCTCTAGACTGCCTCTGTGGTGTCTATGTGCTTTCTGATGTGCAGTCATTAGAATTGCATGCAGTACTCCAGATGGGGTTGTGACAGGGTTGAATATAGATCAAGGCCCTATTCCATTTGTTATGCAGAAAGAGTTAAATGCAAGGATCTGTTCTATCCTCTCCTTTATTGTCTCTTGTCTGTCTGGTTATGTAGCCAAATGTTCTCTTGAGACCTAGGAACTGATCTCTCTCTGACAGTTTCACAATCCTCTGCCTCTCCCTAGCTCTCTACCTTTACTTGCTATGTCTGTCTTTTCTTCCCCATGCATAGTTGAGGTTATAAAAATATATGTGAATCTGTAAGTGATACTGGGATCCTTTGGTGTGAAAATGTATATAGTTATATTGTTGAAATTATTGCAAAAAGTTATTGGAACTCAAGCAGTTAAACTTGCCATGCAGCAAAATGCTTTGCAGAGCTGACAGCAGGGGGACAGCTTGGAACATTGTTCTATTTGTTGCACCTGTAATGAAACTGACAAGAACATTTTGAGAAAAACAGGATTCCTCTTAATGAATTCCCAGGCAAAGACTTATAAAAAAGAGCAACAATACTTTTGTTAGAGAGTGAGAGACAGAGACTGAGATTTGAAATTTAAAAGAAACCCTCAGATGTAGGACTTTGTTTTCTCTGTTTGTACTGCTATTGTAAATAGTTGTAGTGAACAATTTTTTGCACTGTTATTGATAATAATAAAAGTTAGTTGTGAATTTCTACAACTGCTCCTGATCTTCCTATGCTTCCTGATCTGTGCCTCGATGACAGATGGTGTCAGCCTAAGTGAGATTTATGCCGTGCATACTCTAAGCTAAGAGTTTTGTGCATGGTTACTAGACATGGTACCAGGAAAGCATAGAAGAAAGGTATGGATTTTGCAGCAGCAAGTCCAGGAGTGATTACTAGAAGAATGGCGGCCAAACTAGCAGACAAAGAAGTCCAAGCTGAGACTGTATAGCCAGCACCAGTGATGGAAAAAGAACAGGCAGTGACAGAACCTGAAAGCCTGACTGCCTTTTTCAAATGGTGGGCTATACAACCAAAAAAGACAGAGAAACAGAGAAGTGAGGAGGTGCAGCAGAGAGAGAAAAAGAGATGCAGTGACAGGAGCAGCGATGGCTGGAGGCCTTGTAAGCTATCACAGCAGGAGGATCTGGCATAGGTCCAGCAGTGCAACAAGTCACAAACAACGAAAAATATATTAAACTTACAAAGTTGTGTCCCTTGGGTGATATTTAAGCATACTTGACAACTTTTGAAAGGGTTGCCACAGCCCACCAATGGCCAAAGCAGCAATGGACAATTAGTCTGGTACTTTACTTATGTTATAGAAATTGTATAACAAAAAGAATAACATTGTCAGACCTTGCTTTTCATTTTCTAGCTGAGGTCAAAAGGTCATGTCATGAGCATACCAGTACAAATAATAGATTTGTTATAATAATAATGTCTTCTATTGTGGAAATCATATATTGTTTGTTATTAATCACTGGTGTGTACAATATATGTTGAAATAAGGAGATAAAAGGTCATGTAATGTTACTGCATGATGTCATAAAACAATTAACTACTTAAGAGCTTAGTTGTAATCTCTATGGTACCCCCTAAGGAAGGCTGGGATAGATGAAGCACTGGGGCAGAGCTGTACTTGAAGCTAGTAACAAAAATGTTGTTCAATAAACTTCTGGAGATTTGAAATAAGCAAGTCTCTGTGTGTCTGAGCCGTACTTGTTCTGGACTTTGGTACCTTACCTGACAGGTAAAGCCCAACCTGCCTACAGCAATATGGACACTGCAGTCTGGAAGCTATGACCTGGTGAAAAATAAAATCCTGAATAGACATGACATCTCAGGAAAGACCAACAGGCAGAGATTCCTGTGTCTGAAGTACAACTCAGTCGACAATCCTTGGGAAGCCTTCACCCAATTCAGAGAACCCCTTACAAAATGGCTCCAACCAAAAAGCACAACAGTCCCACAGATCATCGACACACTTGCTGTGGAGAAGTTCATCAACATTCTGCCTACAGACGTGCAGATCTGGGTAAAGAAACACCGACAAGAAAGTGGGGAAAAGGGTGTTTCTTTGGCTGAAGACTACCAGATGGCCAGACAGATGACACAGCAGTGAGGTAACAGCCAAGCACTGGTAAGAGCCTCTTTTTCATGAATTAACTCCAAGTCTGATAAGAACTCTGGTGAGGGTAACAAATCTGCACACAAAGAATTTATTTGTTATAACTGTAACAAGCCAGGCCATACTGCAAGATACTCCGGTAGTAAGGAGAGTAACAGTGGAACAGATTTGTCCTAAGCAAATTGGGAAAATACTTAATAGAGGTCAAGGTGGGAGATAAGACTGTGAAGGGCCTTATTGATTTGGGAAGCAGACATACTCCAGTGCATATTGAAGTGCTGGGAAAACAATGCGTAAAAGGACCAGGTACCGGTGTCATCTGCATCCACAGGGACAGTCGATACTATTTCACCACCCAAGTGACGGAATATTAAGGGTGTGTCACACCAAATGAAAGTGGGGGTTGTACCTAAGTTACCTGTACCTGTGATTATTGGAAATTACTTTCTAGGATTTAGTGAGTTAATCACAGAGGTAGCAAAACCTGCAGTTTCAGCAGCTGTGATTACAAAAGTACAGACAAAGAAAATCTTAGATAGAAGGGACACTTTTCCTTTTGGTTATTTTGATTCAGACTTATTTGAGCATAGCTACAAGATCTAGAAATCCAGGAAAGAAAGAAGATGCCTGAAGAAACAGTGGCAACAAAAGACTGATGGACATAAGGGGTTAACATATGAAAATGCTGAAATGAAAATAATACTGACTGTGATTTTGTTTAGGGTAAGCTAACCATGTTGCTTTCCAGTGTTGTTTTAAGCAGCTGGGGGCGAAACCAAAACAGGGTGAACCAATGTTTAAAAAATGTAATGGGTTACTGTACAGAGTTTGGGTTAAACCTCAGACACAGAAACAGATAGAACAATTGGTTATACCACAAAAGTATAGGTCGGAGTTTTTACAGATAGCACATGAGAGTCCTATGGCTGGTCACTCTGGAAGGGACCGCACCCTTGCCAGATTGCTGTACAGACTTTACTGGCCTGGAATTCATGAAGATGTTGCTACATATCGCAGTTCCTGAGCTGAATGTCATAAAGTAGCTCCAGTGACTAAAAATGATAAGGTGCCACTGGTGCCCGTACCCTTGATAGATGTGCCTTTTGAGAGAATTGCAATGGATGTGGTTGGCCCCTTAGACAAAAGTAAAAAGAGTAATTGAATAATTTTTGTAGTATGTGACTATGCTACTCAAAACCCAGAGGCAGTTCCTATGCATACTGTCACAGTCCCAAAGGTGGCAGCAGAGCCTGCCAACATTTTCAGCAGGGTGGTCATACCTAAAGAGATTATTACTGATCAGGGTAGTAATTTTGCTGCTGTATTACTGAAGAAGCTGTACTGACTAATAGGTATCACTGCCATAAGAACCTCCCCTTATCACCCTCAGATGGTCTTGTTGAGCATTTTAATCAAACCCTAAAATGCATGCTAAAAAGATTTGTAAAATGGGAAGGAAAAGATTGGGACCAATACTTACCTTACCTGCTTTTTGCTTACAGAAAAGTGCCATGGGCATTACCAGGTTTTTCACCATTTGAAATGCCGTATGGTAGACAACCTAGAGAGCCACTAGATGTAATAAAAGAAACGTGGGAAGATAACCCCAGTCAGAAAAAAAAAAATTACATCTTTATGTGTACCCTAAGAAAGATGCTTCCAAAGAATGTTAAAATTGCTCATAGTAATCAGGAAGAGGCCCAAAACCAGCAGAAGGCATACTATGACCACAGAGTAAAAAAAAAGGTTTTGAGCCAGGTGAAAAGGTCTTGCTACTGTTACCCACAACAGAAAATAAACTGTTAATGAAGTGGCAATGTCCTTATAAGGTTCTTAGATGTACTGGTTCAGTTAATGATGAAATTGAGTTCCCTGACAGGAAAACTCCTATTAAGATATACCATGCTAACCTCCTGAAACAAATACACTAAAAAGAAACTCATCATCATAGGGGACTTGATTATTCATGGTGTGGACCCCCACCTGATGCAAAATAGGCAGACAAAAGTGATGGTTAGATGTCCCCCAGGAGCATCACCAACGAGGGACACTGACCTCATTGTCAAAATAATATGGAAGGAAGGAGTGGACACAAATGTCCTGGTCCACCTAGGGACAAATGACCTCTCTAACCAAACAGTGGAAGAGGTTAAGCAGCACCTAGCCCAGCTAGGGGAAATACTGGCTCCTCTTTTGTCTGGTCTTGCCTTTTCTGAAGTTCTGCCTGTATGGAAAAAAGGGGGGAACAGGCAGAAAATCAGGGAAAAGTAAATATTCAAACTTAATGTTTAAATAAGGGACTGGTGCCAACCAAAATGGCACGACTTCATCAGAAACTGACAAAACTTCTGAGAAAAGGAGTTCTTTAAGTTCGACTGCTTATACCTCATAAAGGAGGGGGTTACAGCGCTGAGACAGAAATTCAACATCCACATGGGATATTTAAACTAGCCAAGGAGGAGATGGCAGTAGCTCCTATGCCAAATCACAGGGATCTAATTGTCTCTTCCCCATCAGCTGGGCACTACAAAACATAACTGCAGGAGTGTCACAGAGTATATGAAGCAGACAACTCAGAAAGGTTCCAGCAGGTTGTACAAAAAAGGTAAAAGGGGTAACCAGCAGGGAAGGGGCATTCTTGCAGTCTAGCAAACAAGATCCCAGACCTTACTACTTTACTGCCACAATAGCTGAGGCAGGGCTGGACTGGGTTGCTGTAAGTGAAACTTGGTTTAACAATAACCAGACTTGGGAATGGGCTGCAACTATTCCAGGGTATAATCTATTTAAGAAAGACCATAAGGGGAAAAAGGAGGGAGGAGTAGCTATTTACTTAAGGGTGGATATTAAAGCTACAGAGATGCAGGGGGCAAAAGGGGAAGTGGAGGACCTGTGGCTTACAATGGAGGCTGGTAACAATGCACCCATCTGGGCAGGAGTGATCTACAAATCCCCTTTTCTGGAGGAGGTAAGGGACAAGGAGATCCTAGAAACCATTCTAAAGATGTGAGACAAGAGACATTGTGCTGGTTGGGGATTTTAATCTACCAGACAAAAATTGGGGCTCTCTCACAACCCTATGAGAAATAAGCAAGGAGTAGCTAGTTGCCCTACAGGGGGAAGGACTTAATCAGCTAGTGAAATCACACACAAGGGAGGAAGGGATTCTAGACCTAGTATTTATAAATAATAACAGGGTCATAGACATCGAAGTTGGGGGCCATCTGGGAACAAGTGACCATTGTACAAGATAGTTCAAGGTAATCAAAATCAAAGACACCAGGCACTCAAAACTGAAAATCTTTGATTTCAGGAAAGTAGATTTCAATAAAATGAGAACATATCTGAAGGAGACATGTTCTTATTTTATTGATGTTTATTTAAAAAAAACAGAAGAAAAGATAACACAGGGAGCAAAGAAGGGAGACTAAACCTTCTACAGATACATAAGGTAAAAAAGGAAGCACAGAGGAGGTATCATTAGAATTGCAAAGGATGGGCATCTCATAGAGGATGACAGGGAAAAGGCAGAGGTATTAAATGAGTACAGTATGGCTGAAGAGGATGTGGAACAATACTGGTTCAGGTTGAAGAAGGCACTTACAACAGTCACATCACGGTGCACCTAACAAGTTAGCAAGTCTTAGAAAAGAAGAAACCCACTTTGGTTCTCCAAGGAGGTAGCAACCAAATTGAAGGAAAAGAAAAGTGCCTACAGAAAGTACAGGGAGTCAAAAAGAACAGTAATAGAAACATAGACTTTCATATCAGATAAGGATCGCTTGGCACACCCAGTCTGCCCATTTCCCTGTTGGATAAGCTGCAGATCCTAGTTAATCAAAGGCCTCTAGAATGCAGTACAAAGAAAAACTGAAAGAAGCAGGAAGGGCAATAAGGATCACTAAAGCTCAAACAGAAGACAAGATCAGACAGCCCAGTGGAGCTGAGGGCTGAGATGCTGGACTCCTTACCTGGCATCACACCGGTGACCCAGGTTCAAGCACAAGCCTGGGGACATCAGAGAGCCAGCACAGGGTGACAGACTTAGCAGGATTGAGTAGCTGAAAGGCAGCTCTCCTCTTCCGGGGTGGTATCTTGTTGTCCACTGTAGTTCCACTGCCCCTGAATAGAGGTCCAATGGCAGTGCAGGTTGGAAGGCAACAAAATTAGAGTAAGGGCATTCTGGTACCGTGGTATGCACATGCCTCCACATGCGCGTGTGGGTGGCCAAGACAGGGGATGGGAGAAAAATGGGGGTTAAAAGATAATTAAAAAAAAACTGAAGGAAAGATAGCACAGGGAGCAAAGAAGGGAGACAAAACCTTCTACAGATACATAAGGGAAAAAAGGAAGAGCAGAGGAGGTATCATTAGAATGGCAAAGGATGGGCGTCTTACAGACGATGACAGGGAAAAGGCAGTGGTAGTAAACAAGTACTTCTGCTCAGTCTTCACGCAGGAAGAAAATGGCAATGGACCTTCCCTATGCAATAAGGATAGCCTTCCAGGAGGGGTTGACATGAGTCCCTTCACAGAGAAAAGAGTCCTGGAAAAACTCAACAAGTTGAATACAGAAAAAGCAATGGGGCCAGATGAGATACACCCAAGAATTCAGAAAGAGCTTGAGAAGGAACTGGTTTCACCACAAGCAAAACTCTTTGACATGTCATTGGAGAGTGGGGATGTTCCAGAGGAATAGAAAAGGGTTACAGTGGTCCACCTTATGAGAGTGGGAGTAAAGGGGAACCAGAGAACTATCACCCAGTTAGCCTCACCTCAGTGGTGGGAACGCTGATGGAATCCCTGTTAAAGGAGAAGATACTAGCTTGTTTAGAAACAAGAAATCAATTAGACCCAAGGCAACATGGCTCCATGGCAGGAAGGTCCTGCCAATCTAACCCGGTTGACTTTTTTGATTGGGTCACTAGGACAGTGGACCAGAGGGGAGCAGTTGATGTGGTCTGCCTGGACTTCAACAATGGCTTTAACTCCATTCCACACAGGAGGTTGGTCAGTAAACTGGAATACACTGTAGTTGGTCATAAAATAACATGCTGGGTTAAAACTTCCTGAAAGGGAGGTCTCAGAGGGTATTAGTGAATAGTACACTGTCAAAAGAGGGTTTGGTGACTAGCGGAGTACCACAGGGTTCGGTGCTGGGACACATCCTCTTCAATATATTCTTCGGTGACATTGCAGATGAGCTGGAAGGGAAGGTGTGCCTATTTGCAGATGACACAAAGATCTGCAACAGGGTGGATACACCTGATGGGACACCTAAAATAGAGTCCAATCTGAGGAAACTAGAGGAGTGATTGAGGAAGTGGCAGTTGAAGTTCAGTGTGAAAAAACATAAGGTCATTCACCTGGGAATACATAACCCAGGGAGAGAATACTTAATGGGAGGGGAACAGCTGATGGCTACAAAGCATGATCTTGATTTAGGGGTTATCATTTCAGATGACTTAAGGGTGAACAAACAATGTGAAAAGGCATCACTGAAGGTTAGTGGCATCCTGGGATGCATAGGAAGGGGAATCACAAGTAGGAGACGAGACATGATCATGTCACTGTATAGATCACTGGTGAGGCCTCACCTTGAGTACTGCATCCATTTCTGGAGACCACACCTCAGGAAAGACATAGATCAATTAGAAACAGTGCAGAGAAGGACAAAGAAGATGGTACAGGATATGTATCGAAAGCTGTGCAAAGCAAGGCTGAGGAAACTCAATTTATTCTCCTTGGAGCAGCGTAGGGATCAAGTGGATATGATAGAGACATTGAAATACCTGAAGGGTGTAAACAAGATTCCGGACACAGGATCTTTTTCAGGTAAACAGTTATATCAGGACTAGAGGACACGATATGCAACTCACGGGTGAAAGATTCATGGGCAATGTGAGAAAGGACTTCTTCACAGAGTGGGTAGTGGAACTATGGAACAAGCAGTGCCAGTGGGTCGAGGGAGCAAAGACGGTAAGGGAATTTAAAATAGCATGAGACAGGCATAAGGGGATCCACAAGAATACAACAAAATGCCGGCCCAGTGGTGCAGAGGGTTGAGGCACTGGATGCCACACCTCGCATCATGCTGGTGACCTGGGTTCGGATGCGAGCCTGAGCCATCAGGGGTCAGCACGGGAGGGATAGGATTGAGCATCCAGAGGACTGCTCTCCTATCCCAGGGAGTGCCTGATATAATTGCATGCCTGAACTCCAAGGGGTGAAAAAATGGAGGAAAAATGGCAGCACTGTTTGGGCAGCTTGATAGCTGCTACTTCACCACTGATGATGCTTGGATCCGTCGTGTGCTGGTATTGGATCCTGGCCTGGAGCGGGGACATGGGGAGGTCCCCTTCGAGGGTACGGTTGCATATGCCAGCTTGGCACGACCCTCTCCAGGGTCGGCGGTGGAGGTGGAGTGGTAGCTCGAGATTTGCAGGTCAGTGGTGGCAGGAGGCAAAAATAAGGATAAAAAAAAGAATACAACAAAATAGGAAGGGGAGTTTGATGCCATGGACAGACTAAATGGATCATGTGGTCCCCATCTGCTGACACATTCTGTGTTTCTATATATGATATCAGAGAGGCAAGGATGATGATGCAGGCAAGTGGGCTGGCCTGCCACAGCTGTAGCTGACTATGTTGCTCTGATGAAAGTTAGTTTCATTTTGGGACTGGAGAAGCCTCACCATCACTGTCCAAATCTGTTGCAAATCACAAGATCCCAGTTGGAGGTAAAAACCTGCTGCTTAAAAATCTAGCTAACTTTTAGTTAGGTTATTTTGTGCCATTTCTATCTTTTCAAATGTTTCATTTTTTATGTTGCTTGCACGCATGTGCAAGAAACATAGTGCCATCATCCGAGTTTTCGGAGGTGTGGCACCCGTCTTCCAATTCAGTCAGTGTGTTTGCAGGCACGGCCCCAGTTCCCCGATCACTGCTGCAGCTGTCTATGACAGCAGTTGAAAATGCAGTGGTCATACAGTTGAAAGGAAGAGCTCCGCTTCAGTGAGCAGAGCTCCTCCCCTCCACACACACGCACACACACACACACACACACACACACACACACACACACACGCATGCATACTGCATGCTCATGCGCCTTCCCCCTCCCCCCCAAGCACACACACTGTACGGCCGACAGGGGGTGCCCAATCCCGTCAGCACCAGCCCCCGAACATCCTTCCAGCTGCCATGTTGGAGCCCACCCATGCGTGGCAAACATCCCTCGCCGTCTGACATATTAAAAATAAACCTGTAAATACAAAACTGTCCTCGACGCTTCTCCCCGCCCCTCCCACAACCCGCACTCACCCATTGTGCACCCTGCCTCCCCACACCCCCTTGCCCCTATACTTACCTCCGGACCTTGGCGCAATGATCTTCGTTAAACTGGGAACATGTCTGCACTCTTCAAAGCCGACCGCGAACTGAGGAAATGCCAGTAAGCTGTATAATGGGATAGATAGGGTTTTTTCAACTTTGCTGCATATCTCAGGCATTTTTTGGAATTTTGGCACCAAATTTTCAACATGGGGTTTTTGGGACCCCTCCTCATGAATTCTGTCACTGTCATGGCATTAATCAGGCCCAAAGGGTGATTTTATGGTCACTGTACGAAATCACCTTTCGGGACTAACTAATGAAACGACAGTGCCAGTGTTCATAAGGTGGACTGTCAAAAAGCCTATGTTGCAAATTTGGTGAAACAATTCCTTAAAATGACTGTTTTATGAGCATGCATTGCGCATTTCCTACGCACGCTCGTAAGTTCTCAAATTTTTAATATTTGCACTCTGGATTTTCAACATTGCCATTTTACCACACCTCCTTATGAGCAGTACAACTGTAATTTTTCACATCTTGCCCAAAATGTGTTTCCACGCATGTAGCGCACAATGGCGCAGTCGGTGTGTGAAATCAATGTATGGGACACATTAAGAAAATCACAGTGACACTGTTCATGAGCAGAGGTCTTAAAATGGCTATGTTGAAAATTTGGTGAAAAAATTCCTAAAATGACTGTTTTAGGAGCCGCACGTTATAGTTCCTACGTACACTGCAAGTTTGCAAATTTTCAATATTTTCACTCCAGATTTTCAACGTTGCCATTTTACCACACCTCCTTATGAGCAGTACAGCTGTCATTTTTCACATCTCGCCTAAAATGTGTTTCCACGCATGTAGCGGACAATGGCACAGTTGGTGTCCGAAATCAATGTTCGGGACAGATTAAGAAAATCATTGTTACACTGTTCATGAGCAGAAGTGTTAAAATGGCTAAATTAAAAATTTGGTGAAAAAATTCCCAAAAGTGACTGCTTTACAAGCATTTGTTGCGCTGATCCTACACACACTCATAAGTTCGCGAATTGTTACTATTTTCACTCCAGATTTTCAACATTACCATTTTACCACACCTCCTTATGAGCAGTACAGCTGTCATTTTTCACATCTCGCCCAAAACATGTTTCTGCCCAAGTAGCGCACAATGGCGCAGTCGGTGTGCAAAATCAATGTATGGGACACATTAAGAAAATCACAGTGACACTGTTCATGAACAGAGGTCTTAAAATGGCTATTTTGAAAATTTGGTGAACAAATTCCTAAAAATGACTGATTTACGAGTGTGTGTTACTGCAGTTCCTACGCACGCTGTAGAAGTTCACAAATGTTTAATATTTGCACTTTCAGATTTTAAATTATTGCCATTTTACCACACCTCCTTATGAGCAGTACAGCTGTCATTTTTCACATCACCCAAAATGTGTTTCCATGCACGTAACGCATAATGGCGCATTCAGTGTGCGCAATCAATGTTTGGGACAGATTAAGAAAATCACAGTGACACTGTTCATGAGCATAAGTCTTAAAATGGCTATGTTGAAAATTTGGTGAAAAAATTCCTTTCAGACATTCTGCAACGTTACTAATGAAGACATTGAACAGGACTGGCCCCAGGACTGATCCCTGCAGCACTCCACTGGTCACCCCCCATCTCCCTAGACTGCACACCATTTACCACAACTGTCTGCCTCCTGTCTGTTAGCCAGTTTCTAACCCAGTTTACAACCCTTTCCCCCATGCCCAGCCTACCCAGCTAGTTTATCAGCCTCCTATATGGGATGGTGTCAAAGGCTTTGCTGAAATCAAGGTAAGCGTTGTCCACTGCCCCACCCTGATTCGCTTCCTTTGTTACCCAGTCAAAGAAATCAACCAGATTTGTCTGACACAATGTCCCCACTGTGAATCCAAGTTGTCTATGGTCCTGGGCTCCAATGGCTTCTAGATGCCCCACTATCCTTTCTTTAAGCAGTGTCTCCATGATCTTCCCCACTACTGAGGTGAGGCTGAACGGCTTATTGTTCCCTGCCTCCTTCCTGCTGCCGGACTTGTGTAAAGGGACCACATGTGCCCTCCTCCAATCCACTCGTGTTGAATGACTCAGTGAACATGGTTGCCAGAGGTATTGCTATCTCCCTTCGCAGTTCTTTTAATATCCTTGGGCGTATGCCATCTGGTTCCATCGCTTTGTCCACCTTCAATTTAGTGAGCTCCTGCAGGACTCTTTTGCCTTTTAATGGACTATTGTCCACCTCTTCACCCCCTTGGCAACTGCTGTACTGCTGTGGCCCTTGCCCCTCCCACTCTTCTGTGAATACTGAACAGAAAGACACAGTGGATGTCTTGGGAGGAAGGCATGGAACTATCACTTCCTAATACCTAAACAGCACATACAAGCAAGCAACATTCGACATTGACAAATGCTTGTTTTTCTTCATGTTTGTAGTATACTCTATTCCCCATAGTATTTAGTGTGTCCAATCCTGTAACACATATAAATATCACTGAATATTCATTGTTACTTATACACTTCCTGCTCTCTGTGACTGTGTTTCTAAGGTACAGTATACATAACCTGGGGTAATTGACAAGTCTGTGATCTGTTTCTGAAGTGACAGCTACTAGGCTATCTGATGCAAAGTAGTCTCAGTGGTGACTAAAGGGATGAGGTCATTTTCCCTTTTGCAAAGATCACGCTACTGTGAGAGCAGTGGTTCTTGTGGGATTCTGACCTAAAGATACCTTGAGTAAGAGTCAAGCTTGGTGGTTGCAGCACATCAAGATGACCATTCAGGCGTCTTGAGGGTTGCAAAAACTGGTAGCAAAATGGACTGAGTTCTGGGAGAGAACCTATCTGTGACAAACCTATATTGCTAACTGAGTGGGCATCATGTCTGTCTAGTTGTAGTATCCCTCTTGGGGAAGACATTCCCATGGATCTCAGTCAGGACCCAGGGAATGAGCCTGGGGAGTGGGGATCTCAGAACCATATCCATATACAGTTGATAATGAAACATATTATAGGGAAAATAGTTCCCCATCCAACCAATATGTAGGGCAGATTCCAAGAGGGGTGGCAGGGGAGTGCCTCACACTCCCATGCTTATCTAAAGTAGAAATTCAGTGTTTCTTAACTTCTGATAAGGAGATCTAGGGCACAACTGGTCCTTTCAAGGTGGTGGAGGGGGAGGAGCAAACTCTGGAACCCATCTAGTGAGGTACATTTTCCAAATTTCAGAACATGTATGCCCCTTCCCTACTGCCGCTTAGGCTACCTTCTCATAATGTCAGAAGAAGTCCAGGGCTGCTATACCAGCATGTGGTGCCAGCAGTAAAAAAAAATGCAATGAGAAACAGGCCAACTGTTGCACCCACACTTCCACTTCAATGAGTGGAAACAAGGCACTAAACAATGCAATGTAAAGTGCTCAGCTTCTTCATTGTAAAAATTCAGCTACAATGTGTTCTGGACCAGGAGCCGACCCAGTAAGTAGCCCTCAAGGTTTTGTGTTTCTTGACAAAGTGCATATGCACAAAACATTGAGGGCTTCTTGCTGAGTCGATTCCTGATCCGGAGCATGTTGCAGCTGAATTTTCACTGTAAAGAAGCTAAGCACTTTTCATTGTGTTGTTTGGTTCCTTGTTTCCCATCACTGAAGTGGGAGTGTGTGCAGCAGTTGGCCTGTTTCTCTTCTCATAATGTCCCACTTTATAGAGCAGGGTCATCCATTTTGCAAAGATAGAAGGAGACTAATCTCTTCAGTGTCTGAACTGTGAGTCTTGTTTTAACTGTGTCTTGTTTTAACTTTCCCATTTCAGATTCCTACTACATTCCTATAATCAGAGGTGTTTAGTCTTACTACAGGTGTTATAATCTTATTGGTGAGATATTGAACTTCAGAATGAGCTCGTAAGCATGCAAAGCTGCAGTTTAAGGTATCAAAAATTGAAGAACACAGAGTATAATCCACTCCTTGGCGTTGTGATACTAAATGCTGGTGTTGTTTGGACATTCCTTAGGAAGATGTGGTCATGTTACCAGAGTACATGATGCAGGCTTGTTTTGTAGCACCACTGTCTAGCAGAAACAGTGATACAATCAGATTCTGGCTAGCTACTCTAACCTCTAGGCTGGCAGTATAGCCTAGAGCTTCGAGTTATGAGCTGTGCGTGAGCTTGGTACATCCAGCAGACCTGCTGTGATTTCCACAAGGGTCAGCCTTGTCCCATCCTGATGGGTGAAAGACCTGAGCGTGATTCTTGACGACAGCCTGATGCTAGATTATCAGGTGTCAACCATTGTTAAAAGTAGATTTTATTATCTTTGGAACATTGCCTGGATCAGAGCCCTGATTCCACCTTAGTACCTGACCACACTGGTGCACACTTTCATCACATTCAGACTGGACTATTGCAATGCCCTGTACCTAGGGTTATCTGGAGGCAACCTCTGCAGGCTGCAGTTGGTGCAGAATGTGGTAGCAAGATTGCTGACGGGTGTGAAAAGAAGTGATCATATCACCCTGGTCCTCCATGAACTGCACTGGCTGCCAATCAGTTGGAGGATTGTTTTTAAGGTAGGGCTCCAGACTTACAAGACCCTACACAAAGGGAAGCCAGTCTATCTGCAAGATCTCCTTGTCCCTCAATGCCCAGCCTGGGATCTCCGTTCTGCTGAGGGAGGCCTCCTTGGAGTTCCCAGGGTTAGGTTGCAGCATTCGTGATACTAGGCATTTTTGGTGACGCATCTACCTTGTGGAACTCACTGCCTCGATATTTAAGAGAGGCTCCTTTTATAGGAACCTTTAAGAAGGGATTAAAGACTTTCCTGTTCCAGCAGGCTTTTAATTTCTGAAACCTTTGAATTGATTTTATATTGTACTATTATGAGATAAATAGTTTTAATCTGATGAATGACTCCCAGCTGTTGCTATGTTTTTATGCTGCTATGTTTTGTATTTGTTTGTTTTATTGTACAGCGCTCAGAGTCCCTGGAAAGGGGTGCTTTATAAATAAACTATCTATCTATCTATCTATCTATCTATCTATCTATCTATCTATCTATCTAACACAACCTCCACTTGCATACTTGCATACTATGTGACTCTAAGCAAGTCACTTAACCTCCCCAGTGCTCCTGGATCACCCCTGAAAACAGGTACTTGTGCTTAGTGGGCTTTACCTGGTTGCCAAAGTATAAAAAAATTTATATATATATATATATATATATATATATATATTCTGACCGGACAGGAAAATCATTTCATTATTACTGGCTAAAGTGGCTTTCTATTTTCTTGGATTGAGATGGATGCCCTCCTCTGTGGAAACATGTTTCAGTGCAACGTGGGATACTGTTTAATGTCATTACTCAAGGCTTGATCAAGAGAATAGTGAATTCTTAGATTTTCTCAAACTCAATGTTAAATCTGTATTTAGAAGGAGAGATGTGATACCTTCCCTGTGCTGCACCAGGAGTACAGTGTGCAGGTCTGTGGTTCATATCTAAAGATGGATAGGATAAATTCGAGGTAGTGTAGGGAAGTGCAACAAGCATGATCCATAGACAACAATGCAAAACATAGACAAAAAGATGAAAAGTCTTAGCACATACTCTCTTGAGGACAGAAGGGAGAGGGAGACATGATAGGGTCTTTTAAGTTAACAAAAGAGTGCAATAAAGTGGACACAGTAAGTTTATTTAATCTGGGAAACAGTAGGGCCACACGGTGTTATGTGCTTAAGCTGTGAGGCAGAAGGTTCAAAAAGACAGTAGAAAGTATTATTTCATGGAAAGGGTGGTGGATGTGTGTGAAACAGTGAAGGCAGAGTCAAGATCAAGATTAACTTAAAAAAAACACTTAAGGAAGTTATAATATGGAATAGTGTACAGAAGAAAGGGTAATGAAGGATAATGGGAAACAAATTAACATTACCAAGATTTTGAGTATGGGATTGGTGGGACAAACTAGATAGACCTTCAGATATTTTCTGTCCTTTTTGTTTCTGTTTCTATGTTTCAGTTTAATGTCAATTAACTTTATCTATCCATTTGATTATTCATATAGAAGTAGTAGTTTATTTGGCACCCAATACCAAAGGCTTTGGATACTGCAGAGCATAAATTCACATGAAATAAAGAAACTACATGCCAATAATCAAAATCCAAACTAAAGGGCAACTTTGGGCATACAAATAATTTAAGATGACACCAATGGGACTAAACAATGTCAAATGTTTTCCTTAATAGGTAGCTCTTTAGGCCCCTCTCAAAAGTATCCACTGAGGGAGCCTCCTTCAAAGACTTGAGCAATGAGTTCCACAGGGCTGGACCAGCCATCTCAAAGGTGTGGTCCTCTGATGTTTTGAGCCTAGCCCTGTGAACCACCAGAAAGATCACCTCAGAGGAGCGGAGAGGGTGAGCTGTGCAGTAACAGGACAGGATTGTGCTCAGGAAACCAGGGCCCAATCCATATAGGGCTTTATAGATAAGCAAACTGACATTGAAAGGAGACACACCACTTCACCAGCAGCCAGTGCAGATCACACAGGACCAGGGTCACATGACATGACCTTGGGAGGTCAGTCAGTTACCTGGCCATTGCATTCTGTACTAGCTGCAGGCTATGTTGCACCCCTCCTCTAACCCCCAATGTAGAGCATTACAGTAGTTGAGTCTGGAAGTCACAAATGCATGTACAAGTGAGGGAAAGTCTTCTGGTGGGATCAAGGCTTTAGTCCAGAAGATGTTAGGAGGATGGTAAAAATCATTCAGGACTTCAGACGACAACTGAGTCTCAAAGGTCAATCTTTCATCCAGAATGATGCTTAGATTCTTCACCTTGGTAGAGGCCGCCAGACTAGAGAAACCAAGCACCAGGCCAAGACCCTCTGCTTTAGCCCTCACACCATGCCATTTACAAGACTGAATCAGTAGTGTCACTATCTTGCCAGGCTGAGTCACAGCCAACTAGTGGACATCCAGTCCTGGATCTTGGCCAGGCATAAATTCAGTACATCGACCACTCCAGGCATCCTGTGTGCAAAAGACAGGTACAGCTGGGTATCATCTGCATAGTAGTGAAACCCCAAGCCATGCCATCTGATGATGTCACCAAGGGGCATCCTGTACACTGCAAACAACATAGGTGAGAGGATCGAACACTGGGGTACACCAAAGAGCAAGGCTTTGGGAGTGAGGAGAAATTTCCTATCACTACCATCTGAATCCTACCACTGAGGAAGGACTCAAAGTAGCTGATGACAATACTGGAAAGTCTACAGTACACCGTGAGTTGATCCAACAACAACCAATAGTCCACAATATCAAATGCTGATGAAAGACTATGTAGAATGAGGACTGACCATTCTCCTCTATCTCTAGCCTTGAGATCATTATGCATCCTGACCAATGTTTTCTCCATACCATGCCTTGATCTAAATCTGGACTGGTGTGGCTCATAGATGTTAAAGGTCATAAGGTGGGCCTCTAGCTAAAGAGCCATTATCTTCTCAATTACTTTTCCTAAAAAGGGAAGATTAGAGACCAGTCTATAATTTGCCAAGCAGTCTGAGTCCAAAGATGTTTTTTATCTGATGGGGCCTCACCAGTGCATCTTTCGATGCCCTTGGAGAAGACCCCTGTGAAAGGAAGCCGCAGAATATCTTGGCAAATACCGGACCCAGGAATCACATGCAACACACTAAAAGGTGTTTTGGACCAGGGTCCATCTCACAGTAAGTGGGCTACATCTCAGACATCACCCCACAGAACAATTGCACTGAAACCAGCTGAATCTTGCCTCGGATAGGAGGAGTGCTTTCTATGACGACCCACTCTCTATTAGTGGTGGGCGAAGTGGGCTCAATTTGCTCTGTGAAGTGATTCAGGGAGCTAAGGTAAATTTGTGGAGTAATCTGCAATGTGAAGTGGAGTAATTTGCGTTATAATGGGTAACGCGATGTCCATTGAAAACAATGACTTCACATTACTCTGCCTTCCTAGACCACTACTCCACCAATTTTAAAGGTGAAGTGCATTGAAAACAATGTACTACGCCTCACTCCACCTTGTTTTTAAGCTTCAAAGGTGAATTTTGCAGTGTTTTCTACAGCCCAATCAGTAGCTTCACTCATAGTTGGAAGAGGTGATGTTGTCCCAGCTGGTGGTGTTAGTGCAGTTGTTGGTGGTGGTATGAGTATTGCTGCCTCGAGTTCCACTTCTGACCAGTGTACCATACCCAAAAATATATTGGAGTGTGAAACAGTGCCAGTGAGTGGCAGTGTAGATGATTTCATACTTCCCAGTAACTGAACCTGAGGATTCTGATAATCATGTCAATGATAGCATACAATGTGACATTTCTTCCACCATGGTTCAGGTCATGCATTTTCCATGCAGTGATTCACAATGTGGTGAAAAACTATCAGGTGATGGTGGTGTTGATGATGATGATGAATCTAATGATGATGATGTTGCTGTGGTTGCAACATGAAGTCCACATGCCAGCATCCAAGCAGAAGATGTGGATGTGGGTGATGTTGATGAATATGAAGATGATGTAATTGATTCCAGTTGGGAACCGGAGAAAACGAAATTCAAGGTGTCTGTGTCTGTGTCTGTTTGCATTAATCCCCCTGTGAAAACTTGTGATTTACCAGTTTCAGGTAATGGTGATGATGATGATGATAATGACCCAGTAAAAATGATAGGCAGTTATGGTGGTCAGTTGCAGTCCAAGTGTGTTGTGCCCAAAAAATCACGTAGCACACCCCCCACTTCATGGCTTAAAAGAACAGAGTCCAATAAGCAGCATCAGGGACATGTTAAAAGTAAAGCATCACAATCCCTTGTTTGGGATTTTTTTGTGCTAGATGCAAATGATGAGTCAGTTGCAGTCTGCCAGGTTTGCCATGTGCGTGTGAGTCGAGGTAAGGGGAGCCGTCTGGGCATAGGAGGACAGCACACACATCTTAAGAACAGGCACATGGCACTGTGGACCCGGCACAAGATGGCAGCTAATACCACAGTGGGGCATTCACCCTCATCATCAACCATAACGAGCATGTTATCCCCTTCCATGACTGTTAAATCAAGTAGGAAATTTAATGTGCGCAGTAGTGATGAAATAAGAACAGAGGATTACTACAGGCATCATGAGGTGGAGGAGCATAATGATTTTGAAATGTTGTCCAGTGCTGGTGAGAGTAGCAGTTTCGGTGGTGGTGGTGGTAAGTGCAGTATGTCTAGTGCAAGTGGTACATCAACCCCAATTGGTAAATGTAGCAAAATAACTGCATTTGTGGGTGTGTCATCATTATCTGTGCAACCGTCTTCATCAAACGTCCACACTCCACCCCCTGCCATTCGCAGAGCAGAACCATTTGTCATCACACCCCCATGTAAAACGTTTAAGCCAGCCCATGTTACATAGTGTTTTTGCGCCTAAACTGAAGTAACCACCCAATCATACAGTGTCATGTGAACTTAACGCTGCTGTAGCTGAAATGCTACCAATTGATCTTTTGCTCTTCTCCTTTGTGGAGAATTCTGGGTTCCAGCGGTTTGCTGTACGTGCCTGAAACAAATGGAAAGTCCCATCCAGGACATACTTTTCGACCCATGCTGTCCCCGAGTTGTACCATACTGTGTCCGACTCAGTAAGACGTGCCCTTCAACATTCCTCCTCTCCATTCATCCATTTAAGTACGGATATGTGGACAAGTGGCAAAACAGCGGGGAGTTCATATTTGTGTATTACTGCATACTGGGCACAGGTGCCGGGGGTTGTTTGTGTTGTTGGTAGTGTGAATAATCAGTGCAGCAAGGTGGAGTGTCGTGATAGCAATCTTCCAGGAATTCGACAGCATGCAACGATTGCTATGCACAATGTGACCTGTTCAAACACACTGGTGAAAACATGTTAGACATGGTACTGACTGAAATTAACAAGCGGCTGAACCCCCTGTTTCTGAGAGCTGGGTTCATAGCAGGTGACAATGGGTCAAATGTGGTGAAATGCATCATGAATGGTGGCTTTTTTTGTGTCCATGCATGGCCCATTGTTTAAATCTTATGTTGCAGGAGTTTCTGCAGCACCCTGATGTAAAGTAAATGCTGACAGTTGCACGCCATATCTGTTCTCACTTTTCATGATTTGCCAAGGCCCGTGACCAACTTCGGCAGCTGCAGATCTGAAACAGACTCCCTCAGCACCGCTTGAAGCTGGAAGTGGTCACCCTGTAGAACTCCACTTTATACATGGCAGAGAGGTTGTATGAACAATACAAAACCATCTCAGAATATCTTGTGATGCACACTAGCTGTGACAGTTCCGGGGCCTCCATGTCTAGGATGACTGAACAGTGTTGCCTCATGAACTCTGTAATAACAATTTTGCGGCCTTTTGAAAATGCCCCACAGGCAGTGAGTGGCACGTCTGCCTCCATTAGCCAATCAATTCCACTGCTGCAGGTGATGAATCAGACATTGGTGAATGTACAGCATGGCCTTGATGTTGCCAGAGACAGTGCTAGCAGTATGTTGCTGAAACACATGCTGACAGTATTCAACCAGAATCGTCACATCTTGAGCATTCAGTGTAGTGACAACTTTGTAATAACAACAATGCTGGACCCATGATACAAACGTGGAATTGTCTCAGTACTGGAGGGAGGGCCTGATCAAGTAAAAAATGTCAGTGGGCAACTGGTGCGCTTGGTTCATGGGGCACAGGAGTCACGTGCCAAGGTCAGCAAACCTCAGCAGTATAATCAGGCTGAAAGTGAACATGGAGGAGTATCAAGCATATCCTATAATGGGAAGGGGACTGCAGTTCCAGGTGGTCTGTCATTCAAAGCGGTTGGCATCAACCCACTTAGGAAGGCTTTGTCCCAAGTGGGTATTTGTGAAATAAATGATGCCAGAGAACAGAATGATGCACCAACCACTGGACTTAGTGCAGCACAGAGAATGGTTGAGTCATATTTGTCTGAAAACAAGCATCTGTCAATAAATGATGATCCTCTTTTATACTGGAGTGGAAAAGTCAGTGAATAGCCAGAGCTGACTGCAGTGGCACTGAAGTACCTCACATGCCCACCCTTCACTGTGTCAGCTCAGCAAGTGCAATAGTTAGGGATCGTCAGGCAAACCTCTCTCCTGCAAATGTTAGTTTGCTAACATTCATAAAAATGAATGAGAGGCATGTACCAGCACAGACTGCAACCTCAGTATTTGTACCCGGCCTAGTCATGGTATTGGTGATGTAGAAATGGACCATCCTGGTAGCACTGGCAGTGGCAGCATGAAATGGCCTACCACTGACGTAAATGATGGCACAATGGAGAAAGAATTTCCCAGTGGTCAAACTTCAGACATAGATGACTCTGAGAGCAGCTTTCTTTATGAGGATGATGAAGAGGTTAATGTTGGCAGGTTTTAACTGAAGTGGTTAAAAGGCTGTGACAACTGCTATATGATCCATGTTTTCTTTTTCATATGGTTCAATGAGTGTTCCACTTAGAGTGTGACTCAAATTCCATACGTCACGTCACACTTGTAACAAAGCGCACAATATATCCTGACCCCTGTACCACCACCGTAAGACCGCTGTTAGCCACTGCCACTACAGGGAATGACTTTGTGCCCCTGGACCACCACCTCCACCACTGTTAGCCACTGCCACCACAGGGAATGACTTTGTGTATGCCCACTGGATCACCACCACCACCACTGTTAGCCACTGCCACCACAGGGAATGACTTTGTGTGCCCTCCCAGACAACCACCACCACTGCTGCTAGCTGTTAGCCACTGCCATGAACACTATATGCATAATAATGGGCCTTGGAGCAGAAAATGAACACTTGGAATACTAAATGGCTTATATCTCAGGAACTGTACGACATAGAAAAAAAAACAAAACTTTCATATAATTTATTACTTTCCTTGCTAGTTTTGTACTTAGCCCCTTAGTGGGGGACTAAGCATTTTTCTGACAAAAAGTCTGTATCTCGAAGCGTTTCCGAGATACGGGCCCCGAAAGACACAGCGGACGCTGTAATGTTAGTGTATGGAAAAATCGTCAAATTTGGAGTAATGTAACTTTGCAGCCCTCTAGTATTTTGTCACCAAGCCATGAAAAGGCACATCTGTGGGATCCTGGCTTTCTTCCCTTCAAATTTCAGCCCAAAAGACCAAACCGTTCTTTTGCAGCAGGGTGGAAAAGATTTCCTAATCTTTTGGCCATAGTGTTGCAAAGTAGTGTCATGATTTGCGACACTTTTGCAAAGAACAGCACGAAGGTGTCAAATGTGCGACACTACTTTGCGACACTACAGTTTATAAAAATTTTAAAAAGATATTTCTGGGGTGTTTAACCCCCCCAAAAAGACATGGCTAACATCCGCTGGGCTCGACTAGGTGAACACAAAAAGAATTGTGTCCCTAAAGGGTCCCAATTTTAAATGCCAAGCATTTCTGTGACCACCAACTGAAAACAAAATGGTGGATTTGTGACACTACAGGGGTAATTTGTGACACTAAAAACTGCATTTGTGACACTGTCGAACTTGTTGTTAACTTTTCCCATTGACTATAATGGGAAAATTGTTTTTTGAATAACTTTTGAACCGTTCAATATTTTTTCAGGAAATCTTCAGAAGGCACATCGGGGACCCCGGCCACATGTTCCCTGAAGGTTTTGGACCAGTCACACAGACCATGCGACTTGTAGGAGTGAGCAAAGAATGCACAAAAAAGCGTAACTACAACTTTGTACAGTGCTATGTAGCTCTGCAACCGTATATCTGACTGTTACGAAACTTGGCAGATCCAGACAGCTATGGTACCGCTCCATGCATGCCATTTTTTAGGCAAATCTGTCATAGATAAATATATATATCAACTCACCAAGGCTACTATTAGTGTACAGACAAACGGCACATTTCCATCCGGTGGAGGTGATCACATCGCACTTTGAATCACAGCACACTTTGGACCAGTAACAGTTTTCACACAGTCATCATTTCTGATGGGACTTTGCATGTGGTGTAATGCTCCCATTTCACTTCGTTAGCACTTGTCAATTTTCTGGACACAAGGCAGATGCATTTTGGTGAAGCAGAAAACATCTGGGGACTCCGTGTGACCACTGCATGCATGAGTGACTGCGCAATAAACTCTGGGAGACTTTTCATGTGGTGTAACGCTCTCATTTCACTTTGTTAGCACCTGTCAATTTTCTGGACACGACAGATGCATTTTGTGTGTTGTGATTGTGAGCACATAATGTCATACTTTAATTACAAATTAAAGCAGCATTGCAACAGTGTGGTGACAATTTTGACCTATACTTTTTTATGCTATTTTACATTGCCAGCCACTAGTTACCTCCTGACTTGTATGATACCCTTCTTTTCACAATTTGTGTCTGCTTTACTACTTTTTCTCTTGTCTAAAAAAAATAGGAGCATGCCTTTTAATATTGTTCTGACCAGGTTTTAAATCACTCTTTGCAGTTGTTTTTGAATAAATATTGTTCTGTGATATCATAAAACACTGCCTGCTGCATAACTGTTAATTTTATAACAGAAGTGATATATAACAACTGATGGAGAAAAGCAGCAACAAAATAATGACAAAGACCTGGTCCACACCGTATTAAAAGGAGTTCTCCTTTTATCATTTCAGGCATGAAAAAAGTAGTAAAGCAGACTCAAACACTGAAAAGAATAGTATCATACAAGTCAGTATGTAAGTAAAGTGGCAATGTAAAATAGCATAAAAAGTATAAGTCAAAATTTTCAACAGATTATTGCACTGCTGCTTTAAAGAGATTCACCAAGTTACATAGTTATTGTGGTATTGCACCCAATATATGGGTGCCTTACCTCCAGGGGAATCTTCCTTGCTCCACATGTCCTTACATAGTGCAATGCTTTTCTGGCAAAAACACTCACAATTTCATTAAAGTGGGTCATGGAGGACTTCCCGTTCTGAAGAGCCACCCAAGTTCTACCCCCCGCACTCAGCAACGTTATGACATGATGCCAGGGAGGGCGCATGGGCGTGCTCCATTGTAGTCAATGGTCGGCAGCTTTCTGAATGTTTCTTTATGTTATAATGGTCAGTCTGTGATGAAACGTGGGCACATTTCCACTAACAAGGCTCTTGTTAGTCGAAACGTGCCCTGGAGACAGTAAGGATGCAACAATCTATCCACAGTGAGGAAAAGCTGAACCGGTCTGTTCCTCACTGCTGCTATCTCACTGAACAGAAATATTGCCTTCTTAAAGGAGAATGCCCTATGATACTCACTGTAGTGACTTTTCAAATCCAGTCTGTCACAGTCGGCCCTTGATTTCTACCAACAATACTCCAATCTGTGACCCAAATCCTTCATTTCCCTAAGCTCCCCAGCAAACCATGGGGATCCCAAGTGAGAAGATCTGGGTCTTATATGAACTGGTGTGACAGAATCGAGATCCAAGACAACATCCCTCTTAAAGGCTACCACCACTCCCTCTTATCCTGTCCTACATGCAGCCATCACACCTGAGAGGTCCATCACTGCCTACAGTCATGATGGGGACAACCCCCTTAAAGTGTGGCCGGAAACCATCTCTGCAGGGGGAGGACAGCACGGGGGGCCCAGAACAAGAACTTCATGGTGTAGTGATCTGAACAGCTGATTGGATCAATTAGAACACTGTTACCTAAGTGTTCTAACCTGTATGAAACAAGAAGCACAACAAACTTACAATTGGTTACACCAAATTGTAAAACCTCCTTGAGACAAAGATCTTTTAAACCTAGATGTGTTAATATTTGGAATACACTACTGTTGAATCTATTGCATAGTAAATGTTTAGGACAATTTAAAAGTGGTTTTAGATTGTATTTGAAGGATCTGGAGGCATGTCAATCTTTTAGTTAATTATTTATGAACTGGTTTTATGTAGTGACAAAGTATTTATGCTGCTTTGTTACTGTCTTATTTGTATTGTATTGACATTTTTCCTTGGTTACCTTTGAAAATAGGCACTTGTGCCCAAAGGTTTTTTCCCTAATAAAAATTCAAGTTCAGATTCAAATTTTGAGATTATTAATCTCAAGCTCCAGTGAGAACACTAGGTCTAAAGCATGGCAATATTGGTGATCACTGTAGTAACTACTTGTGAAAAGCCCAGTGATTGCATCAGTTGGAGGAAATCTTGACCAAATTGCAAGAGTTTATTGTCAACCCCAGGCATTGAAATGGACCAGAATCAACTATCTGGGTAACTCCAACATATACAGTATTCAACAAGTGACATCTATTACTATTCCCACTCCTTCAACTCCTGATGGCAACTCCCCCAGGACTCCCAATAGTACCACAGTCTGGTTAATCACTTCCAGCAGTAGCTGCAACACAGGACTCATCAGACACACCACAAGATCAAGTTCTCATCCTGATGACACTGTAATGAGTTTTACATTGCCCACACAACAAGTTCAAAATGATCATGTATGTCACTCACACAGTCAATATTAGTGGAGTAAGACTCATCAGCCCACCACACCCATCATGAATGGGATGGTCATGGAATGAATAACTGGCCATACACAGGTGCACAGTTCTTCAGTCCTTGCTCATGTAGTCATTAGACTACAAGTTAACTGTCACTGTCAGCAGGCAGTGACTGTTCAAACTAAGTTCAGTGCATTTGATAAACTTAAAAAAATATGATAAAGGACACAGAGAAGAACAAACAAACTGAAAGACAAAAACTCTTCACTCATGGATGGTTAGATAGTGTCTGCTGGCCCTAAAGATGTACTGAAAGGTCAGAAGTTTCTCTAGAGATATTGCAGATATTTCATGAACTATCTGATGTCAATTGCTGCAACTGCATTAAATAATTTGTTTATAATGGTATTTTTTTGTTTGCTAGCACATGTAGCATGACGGAAACAGTTTGTTGTGATGACAGGATTTCAGAAGTGTGTCACTGTTGGGTCCAATGCAGCTCAAGCTGCAGTGCACAGCAGTGACAGAGTAACAATCAGTCAAGCTAATTATAACTACGTTTTCTGCTTGATGGGTGGACACTTTGTGTAGCTCAAAAGAGTGAGCAGCCCCAATCCCTGCCCAGCAAGCAGAGAACATCCCCTGCCCATGTCAAATCAGCTAGTTACCCTCTGCTCAAAACATACATAACAACAGAAGCAGAAGAAAAGCAGAACTGCTGGAGGGAAGACATGCTGATAATTAAACCTGACGAATGGCAGCGGGGAATATGAGTGTTAGTAAATGACCGCATTTCTTTTCTGTTATTCAGATTATAAAGCCAGAGTGTAAAGCTACCATAGAGCAGCAGTGGAAGACAGGAACAAAAATTTTGCCATGTTCCAATCAAATCAGCTTCCAATCCATATAATCGATTGGATACTGGCATAAAATGTAATTATCTATTGATTTATTTATTGAATTTTGTTAACCGGAAAGGCCCACTGGAACAAAGATTCCCTTTTTCAGGGGTGACCCAGAATTAATTACATAAAATAGATATGACAAAGATGACACAGAGTCAAAAATATACAAAATATAACATCTAAACACACTAAGCCAAGTATATTTGAGATCTTGAACCATTATTCACAGTAGTACAGGAGATTCGTACACAGGCAAGATCAGATTATAGGTCATGACAAGAACACCATAGAGTATATTCAAGATGGGTCCCACAATGGTAAGCCATGGTTCAGGATACAGAATGCTACGTACAATATGGAGGCATTACGTCACCAAGTTTAGAAAAGAGGTACTGCGAAGAGGCTGCAGCTACAGGTCAGTGATTGCAGGAGCACAGGATGCACTCAAGAAAATAAACCTTGAGGTCTTTTCTAAATCTTCCAAGTTAGGAACAATTCTGAAGAAAATCAGGAAGAGTATTCCAAATGGATGGAGCTGAATGGGCAAAGGCTCTCACTCCTGCAGTACTCCGGACCCTGGCTATTTCTAATAAAGGACAACCTAAGAACCTGAGAACTCTACGTGATGGTTCAAGAGACATGATGACTTGGAGGCAGGGAGTAGAAGGACCTATTACAATTTTGTAGTTGAGGCAGAGGAGGTGTAACAGCCTCTTAAGACTGGTTCACCTAGTAGAATAAGGATAGATAATTTGTTTTAGCATATCTAAAAAATAAGTTGCCAAGGATTTTGGTTTGAGTCCCAGGGTAGGCAGGGAGGAGCTGCCAGCTAGGTATGGGGTGGCCTCTGCAGTGATACAAAAAGCAGATTCAGAACCTTAAACCTAAAATAGTACTAAATAAATAATAAGCAGTTTTAAAATAGTTTAACTCTTAGAATCAGCATGAGCATATTATTAATGGTTACAGTTGAATATAGCACAGGAGGGAAGTATGGAAAGGACTCCTGGCCCTGGCTAGTCTTACCCACATACAGTGTTGCTCATTTTTTAATGATTGGCAAAACCTGTATATAAAAATACAGAATGTATTATTAAAAATGATAGTTTTTGTCAATGGTGGCCAGTGGACTAGTTATCCAATTGCCCTGGCTACAGTACATACCATGGTGTTCCAGTGGTATAATTTGGACTGCCTGGGTTACCTCCTGCAGTATATTTTTAATGCTTTTATATTTAAAAGAAGATTGTTCCTTTAAATAAAGAGCTACTCTGTGGTAAATGTAAAAAAAAAGAAAATGAAGAGTGGCAGCTGTCGGTGCCCAGTGCACCGAAAGCAAGAGGAGGGGGAGCATGAGTGATCGAGAGTCGGTCCCACAGCAGACTGCTTTGTGCTCAGTAGAGGAATTCCAAGGTCTGCTTGTGGGTGGCCAATCCTTAGGTCTATGCCAGTCAGAAGTCAGGCTTTGGCCTGCAGAGTGAATCTTGCTGTGTGAAGGTGCAACAGGGAAACATACTAAGGCACTCCTCTCACGTGCAGGATCAACCAGATATTTTCCTTGAATTTAGTTGAGCAGGCAACAAGCGCCAGGGAAAATGTTTTAGGGACTGGTTCACATTGAAATAAAATAATAAAGATGGGCACACACAGTCTGGCAGGGACTCTGTGGAAGTCCAACACACACACAAGATGAGGCAAGCATTTTGTAAAGCTCACATAGGAGCCATTTTGTGACAAATGAGTATGATCTGATACTGGAGAACCCACAGCTTCACACAAGTAAGAATATATTAAAAATACATATTTGTATTAAAATAAAACCATAGAAGGGGCTAGAGAGTCCTGGGTAAATAATAGAAACACAAAGATTTTTATGCATAAACACAAACAAAAATGGAGCAGTTTGAAGCAAGGCTCTATGGGGAAAGTTGCATTCAGTCACATAACACTTGCTGCACATATCTACTTTTCTAAATCATGCTGCCAAGCTGTTTTTTATCAGAATTTGTACTAAACTTGTCAGATTGATAAACTAAATTGTCCACCACCACAGAAAAATAGTTTTAGGTGACAGAAATGTGAAATAAGAGAGTTGTTAACTTTAAGAGAGAGAATGGGTTCTGAATGAAATATATCCATGCAGGCAATTACACAGGAGGTGGAGCTAAGCATCTGAAAAATAAATATTTCTGTGTGAAAAAAACTGTTGTGGTCAGTGCAATTAAAGGGGACATTTCTGTTTTTAATAGAAAGTAAAGAGAAAAATGCCTAGAAATATTTATGAAGTTTAATAGCAAAAGAGCTTTAGTCTTTAGTGACTTAGCTTTCCAAAGGGTCATTTTGTACAGGAAAAAATTTAGCAGAGAGCTAAAGATGACAGCTTTCCAGCCATTATAGTAAAAACATGCTTAAACTTAAAGAAAGTGCTTATTTTTTGTGACAATGACATTTATTTAAAAATGGGTCACAGAGTTATGAAAAAAGGGATGCCTTGGAATGTTGACGGGGCAGTTGAATTTCAAAACTGAGTATTCCATTGTGGCTTATGCTGCTGTGGAAATGATTTTGATTGGTGCTGAGCCTCTGGACAGGTCAGTGACCACAAATTAGCATATTCAAATGAGATTTAGGCATCAAAGTAGCTGCACAGCCAGTGTGCAGGGAGTTCAAGCAGGGAGAACGATCGAGAAGGAAGGTGCTCAAGCCAAGTGGGTGTCCTGTCAGAAGAGACCTGATGCAGTGCTAGAGCCTGATAATGACAGCCTTTAATTTAAGTAAGTGTAGAATTAGGGGATCACCTGAATCCTAGTGTAGGGTCAGATAGGGCAGTATGTGAGAACAGGGTAAGAATAGAAAACCTGTTGCTTCAAGTGCCTGATGATTCTGTTATGCCAAGTTTTCCTCACATAAGAAAAGCTGCAACCTGAAGAATTCTTCACTGCTCCTGATTACACCAAGAAACTGTCGACTCAAGAGGGCCTTCTAACAAACTTTCAACAATTCTTCATTAATTTCAACTAAAGAATTTCTTCAGAAAATCCAGCGGAGTGTGGTATTGTACAAAACCTTATTGATACAATTTGGGGACATTTTTAAAAGTCAAGTGACATTGAATTCACAGAGAATATTAGCTCTTTTGACTATGCAAGCTAAAAAAGCCCTGCTTTGTAAATGGAGGTCCTCCATGATTCCTACATTGATGGAAGTTTTGGCTTCTCTCTTGGCAGTGGCTAAGCTGGATAGAATCTCACACCTGCAAAAATAGCAACTTTCCAAATTTAAACTCTGCTGGGCCCCCTATTTAACTTATGCTCACCCTAAAACGGGTGTAGGATGATTACCCCTCTTATCCTGGCGGATACAGCTGGCTCAATACCTTCCTAACTAAATGTAAGGATGACTATGAACTGAGGTTCCTACTCCCCTTAAATATTTTCCCTTCACTCTAATATGTCCTTCTAACTACTTCTTACAGAGACACAAAAGTCAAATTCTCTGAAGGTCTTATAGTACTCATTTATTGGCTTTATTTTGTCAAAATGATTTTTTGGTTGTATTGTTATATGGCTACCACTTTTGTTACGATCCTGAGTCTTTGGGATTGCTTGTGTTCCTCTGTTCTGCCTCTAGGTAATAGCTGGAGATTGCAGAACATATACACACTTATAGCTCGACTCCTCTCTTGATGCCATGAAAATGATTAGAGAGGCTTGCACAGATACAGTAGAACTGACTCGTCTGCCTATGTCCAGCAAACCTTGTCTTGAAGCTCATTCCTCTGGTGAGTACAATCTTTATCTCAATGATTGCACACTGCTATAAATAATGACAACACACCATTAAATTGAAATGTATAAGTCTCCTTTAAGTCCTCGGACTTTCCCATACTAATAACCCTATCTTTTACACTTATCCTTCACTATCTAATTACAGCAGATGGAACACAAGCTCTATTTCCTTTCTAGCAGGTAGATCAGAATGGATAGGGATCCTACCTGTAATTTCCCATATGCTGATTTGCAGGTAACCTATTGATTCCTTTCCCTTCCCTTACCCCCCATAGAGATTTAATTATTCACCCCACCCTCTCCCCTTTTTCCTACTCCTTCCCCATAGGATAGGTATGTCTAATGTTTTAAGTACATGTACTCAGCTTACTGTCATAGGCCTCGGCCACTTGGATGCATGTTTGTGTATTTCCTTGTCTAAAACTAATAAAAAGTTACAACACAAAAGAATTCACAGAGAATATCTGAAGGACTGAACAGTGCAAGGACTAAGGGGGGGGGGATAACGTCACAGCTTTTAATATCACAACTGGAAACATCACCCCAAGGCTGAGGTGTGCAATAGAAAAAACAGACAAAGAAGCTAACCATAAATCCAGCACCACCAACCATAAGAAACAGACCATGCAAAAATGTTTCAGGCACGCTGTGTAAGCGAAACCAGTAGGAGGTGGATTGGGCAGTCATCTTTGCTCCCTGTAGGAGGTATGCTGCACACTGTTGTATTTTAGTAAATGTGTGGATTTGGCTGAAACTTTTTTGCCTACACAGTTTCTTACGGTTGGTGATGCTGGACTTATGGTTTACAGCTTTCAGTTTACCAGAATCCAATATGTTTTATGCCACTGTCAATTCTGACTTAATTTTTTACAGTAATGTATATGTAGAAATGCCTAGAGATTTATAATTATTTTAAAATACAGTGATAAATATAGTAACCGTGTGATACATACCAGGGTGGGTATCTGGCAGAAGGGGTCAGCGGGCTGAATGAGGTAGAATGAAGCTTAGTAGTCACTGTACACCCTTATGGCCTCAGTGTGAACAAGCTCATGAATGAAGGCCAGAGTGAGGGTGCTTATCCTGGGACTAGCTTGTTTGGCAGCTAGAGGACTGGTGGGTGGTGAGTGCCTGCAGTCTCTAGGAGTAAAGTGAATGTACTGGAGGGCTAGTGGGTAGTGAGTACCTGCACTCTCCAGTGGTAAAGTAAATGTTCTGGAAGGCTGGTGGGTGGTGAGTGCCTGCAGTCTCCAGTGGTAAAGTAAATGTTCTGGAAGGATGGTGGGTGGTGAGTGCCTGCAGTCTTCAGGGGAAACAAGAAGGTTAGTGGGGTGGTGTTGCCCTGCTGGGAAAGAGAAACAAGAAGGTTAGTGGGGTGGTGTGCCCTATTGAGAAGGCAGTAAAGTGTATAAATGTACTGCAATTGTATGTGTATTGTTGCCATTTATTTACAAGTTGTGTTGTGCCATTCGTGGCTGTTTCAGATATCTATTTCGCCTTTTTCAGTAAAAAGTTACCTTTTTCTCCAACAATGCAAGTGTTAGTTTCCTTGCTTACAGAGCCAGTGTCTCACATTCCTTCAGGTCTCCAGGTCAGTCCAATGCAGCATTCCCTACCTTTGGCAGCTGTTAGCTGCACCAGTTGAGGAGGTAAGGTGCTGTACTCAGGTAGTACCCAACTGGGAAAGTGTTGTCAAAGGGGAAGGAACCAAGAATCCTTAACACCTACTACTGTGTGGAATGGTCCACCTGTGGTCAGAGGGTAATGCAGTAGGGGTCCTGTGTCATCACAAATGGGATACTCCAGCCTGCCCTCTAGGGATGGCCAATTCAGGGTGAGGAAAATATTGCAGTGGTGCACCCTAGGTGGGGTACCCAAGGAAAATCAGCCTATCTTGTTGTAGGGTACCTTATGTTTAGTTCACTGTTTCTCCAAGTATTCAGAGTAGGGGCTCCATATTGTTGGAGTGGGGGCAGTGTGCTTTTAGCAATGACCAGCCTAAGTTCCTTGGTTAGGTTGTTACCCAGGTGGTATAATATGTCAAGGTTTGATGCTGGGATTTGGAAACACAATCAGTATAGGAGAATGTAAATACTGATAACAGCTGGACTTTTGCAGTTTAGCTGAAGAATGAAAATGTGTAAAAAAAATAAAGCCAGAGACACAATAGAAATCAAAAGTTACAACCTACAGTTCAGTGGGTGTGACCAAGTAGCTATTCTCCATATCTGCAGTCTCATTCAGATGCATTTTTTCTTTGCAGCCAGAGGATCTGCTGAAGCTCTGTGTCCCCCTCTCCCATCCCCAGGTTTTTACCTCCTTCTTCATTTTGTGCTTTCGGGATTTCTGCTTGCTTTGTGCCTCCCCCTCCTTCCTAGGTTAGCATTTTGCTCCTGCTTCCTGGCTACAGTTTGTACTTTTCTTTCTCCTGTTTTCTGCTGCCCTCCTGTTCTCAGGATCTGTGTTTTTTTCTCTGCTCTGTTTCTTTTTAGGTGCTTCTAGTCTTTCTAGTACCTTGTCTTTGCTCATTTAACTTACCTTGTGCTTCTCCAAGCTCATGTGCTTGCCATCTTTTTGTAACAAATGCAGTCTCCCTGCTTACCTACACTGTTGTCTGTACCATTTGCAGTCTCTTATTCATCTCAACTCCTTCTTTGTTTATATCTGGTTAGTAGTCTAGCAATCACTCTCTTTGGGTTTAGTGGTTTCATTACTTACTCCAGCACTACTCTGCTTCCTAGTTTGATTCCTCATGATACTGCATTTACTTACCAGTACAAACTGTTGTTTTCCATTGTTCTAGCATGCCTCCTTGCCATACTCAGTTCTACTAATCGCTGTTGCATTTCACTTCATGCTGTCATGATCTATCTATGCTGTCTCCCTGTCCTCAGTGCTACCAGATGCACTTCACTTCATGCAGTCTCATATACTCAGTGCTAACAGTGGCAGACCCACTCATGCTGTCTACTGCTGCTCTCAGTTCTATCAACTGCACTACCAGTTCTACATTCTTAGTTGCAACCCTGCACCTCTCTGCTCAGCACTGCCCTGTCCCCTTGAAGTCCACATCTTGAGGGTGAGTCCATTGCTGGGGGTGGGGTCCTTGTCTTATACCACAAGGGTGAGAATGTCCTGGGCCCTGGGGGAAGTCTTTGGCCATGCGGACATGGTCGGTGGCACCTCTTTTTATTTTTAACTTATTATTTTTCCTCCTTACTGCCCCAGTCATTCCACTCACTCGGATCCCTCACACATACATCATACAGATGCTCAGGAGTCTGCTCCTAGAGTGCAGCACTACTCCAGAAATTCTAGAGGCCCAGATAACCCCACAGGTGGGATGAGGAAGGCTCTCCACTTACCTCCTCAACTTGCAGAGGAGCATGCACCTACACAGAGGAGTCTGCCCTTTTGGCCTTGTGGATGTGTGAGGATGGAGGGATCATCACCTAGGACCAATGGGGATTTTTTCCTTGTTACTGTTGCTCCCACCCCTCTTCTAAAATTGACTTGCTAGGAAGGCCAATGAGACAGAGGCACACAGAGACACGTCTCTGCTCAGGCTGTCAGACAGCATTGGAGCCTCCCCTTTTTAGCTTCCCTCTAGCCGCACTGCCAGATGCCTGTGGCCACCGAGAGGTGGCAGTACTGTGGCAGAACTAGCTCCCACCCCTCCCCAGAGAAGGAGAGCAAGCCATTGGGTGCTAGATCCTTTTTCCCCTGGCCGACCCCTGGTGGCCCTAGTCCATTCCTGAACCTGGGTCACCGGCATGGTACGAGGTGTGGCATCCAGTGCCTCAGCCCTCAGCACCATTGGGACGGCCTCAGTTGCACCTCTTGATGCATCATTTAAGACTTCAGCTGCCAGAGGGTGGGGTCTCCAATTCCCAGGGGGCTCCTTTAGCTGCTGACAGCATCAGCAGCACTTTTGAAAGCTATTCTCCCTACAGCTATCTAAGGTTCACCTGCTCTCCATTCTATACCCTCCCTTGTCCTTCTTGCCCCTCAAGGGTGAAGACTGTTCAATCCTTCAATTCTGACCCCTGCACGGCTCGGCCTTACCACTCCTGGGTTTGACTTCTCCCTCGAGGCTTTGCTTGGAGGCCAGGTGAGTTCCTTTCAGTGGCTGTTGCTTTTCTCCTCACTTTAGGGGAGGTGAATCCAGTAGGCTTCCCCTTTATCTGCAGAGGCCTCTACGTACAGCACACTCATGGCTTTCCTGTTAGAAAGGGAGATTGAGAGGCCTTCCTCTAAAAATCTCCACTGAAGTGGGTCTCTAAATTGCAGTTGTGAACCATCATTAATTCCTCCCTAGCCTGGAGGGAAGGTGACCAAGGCCTTGGATCCCCAGAGGTTTCCCTAGGGTTTTATTCCTCCACTTCATGCCAAAGGTCATAAAGGTTAGGTAATCCCTCAAGTACTAGATGTATAGTAGTACATTTTGACCCGGTAGGTTTCCACTGTTAAGTTGGGGTTGGATGGTGGCCTTCTTTCTACTTCCCATTCCCTCCCTCACTCCTTGTGGAATTCATGCCCCTTCTGCTATCAATACTGAAATCATCAGTCATTGCACATTCAGCCTATGTCTGTTACATGTTATCACTACTCTATTAATTCATGCTGATCCAGTTTCTGTGTTCACTATTTGCTGCTTGACTTTTTTGGGGGGTTCTTCCTAAGATACCTTTAGCCTAAAGGAATTACAGTTTTTTCCTGCAGTACCACTAGGGGAAGAACCCTCCTCAAAAAGGTTCCTTTACCTTCATGGTACCCTGACAGTGTGGTAGTTCTCTGTAGAACAAAGAGTGCAAAAGGCCAAAGTACCTATTTATCACAGTCAACACCACAGCCATTCAAATACTATCAGTCTATCAATAAAGTTGCAGAAGCATATACTCATCATTAAGTTTCATACACACGTTTAACTGCAGTCTTCTAATCTGAGCTACAAACAGATATCAGAGTGACTCTGTCTTTTCAACTGCCACCCAGCAGCCAACTGAGCAGTGTTATGTTCAGCCTACTGATCATCGCGGTAACTCCCCCTTCCATCACCACACAGCCACGATCAGTTGGCAACCCATCGAGCCAGTATTGGTCACAACCAAATCCACAAACCCATGGTTAACTACCCTCCTCCACCCAACAGAACCCCATACCAGAAGCAATCAAAAGACAACCCACAAACCCTCCCGCTGCTACACATACCTCCCATTTCTGATACTTCAACCCTGTGCCAGCAGCACCACTTATTTTACCAGTCTGATGATGATACTGAATCAGTCATGTGTTTTTCTTATGTTTCTTCTCAGCCTCTATATTGTTACCCTCCCTCTATTTCTGGAATGAAAGTTACGGAAAGATAACAATTTCATGAATTAGCAGTAATTTTTTGTAAGATTTTAGATAAAGGTAGGTGTAAATTTGGTTTAAAAAATTTCTAAAGTGAACTGATCCTGTGACTTTCCTCAGCACCTGATTAAATTAGACTATTTCCCTATTTCCCATTTAAATAAATATTTCATAGAGCTTATAGCTTAATATTTTTGTAGACTCTGCAAAATTGATCTCTAAGTTACATACACCTATTTTTATTTCTATATCTACAGTATTTTATTACTCACAGACCTGTTAAATCCAGACAAGAGCCTGAGGTACTGCTACCTTTAAACGCTGATGCTGGAGCAACACATTGACATCATATAAGATGGTGGCTGGTGAATAAGTCAAAACAGTGGATACAAATTCTCAGAACATCCTGGGGTCTATTTGGTCAAAATATTGGATAAATTAAAGCAAAATATTTTATCTTTATGGGTTCTTGGGTACAAACATTAGACTTGAGAATATCAAGTGATATTAGATTGACACATAATGCTGCTTTTTATGTTTGCTTGCATGCATGTGTGAGACAAACTTATTCTGAAAGTAGAGTACTGGGCTTCACAGGCATCTCACTGTCACATGCAATGCAGCTTAGACTGCAGGGGGTTTGACAGTGACTGGCCAATGATCAGCAAGGCTGATAATGACACTGTTCTGATGGCTGATGAGTGGAAACTTCATGTACTTGAAAGGAGACAGCTGCACAAACCAGACAACTGCTGCATCTTTTTATCTATATGACACCTCCCACCAGTCAGCTGAGTGGCATCATTACCATTATTTGTATTTAGTCTAAATAAACAAGGTGAGCAAGATTCACTTCAAATTTTTATCTATGATACTGTTGAAAAGAATATGGGGAAAAGGTACAGTGAAAGCAAACCAGAATGGGTGAAGATGGTTGAGACTGTAAACAAATCTATAGTCCTAGAAGAACAACCAGCTAATTGACAATTAAAAGGTGAACTAACAATGAAAGAGTGTGCAGATTTCAGTCCCACTGTTTTATCCTGGAATGTTTCAGGAATAAAAAACAAAATAGGTGATGCAGACTTTGTCAAGTATATTAAGCAATTTGATTCTGTAAACCGCCAAGAAATTTGAACAGAAGAGGCAATTCTCTGTATGTCTCTGATATATTGTATCCACTTTAACTCATTGTATGTAAAGCACTTATAATTTGTTATCCTGTTAAGTTTCTACATGTCTGTACTCTCCCGGGTCATGCCTGAAAATAGTCATTTTATGGCTAGTGCACTTACCCGGTTAACAAAAACTAAAAAAAAATAAATTCAACTAGATGGATATAGAACATATAACAAATATGCCCAAAAAAATTAAAAGTTTGGTAAATTTGCAGGCAGTTTGTGTATACTTGGCAAAGTCAGTACAAGATACACAATCAAGGCGATCTCAATTAATAATGGTAACATATTGGCTACTGAAATTTGTTCACTGGACCTACCACCAGTTCTGGTAATTCTCAATGTATATTTACCTCTGAATAAAAAAAGTGGAATAAGGTCCAAAACTTTATGAACCTTGGAAAAATTCCTGGAAGAAGAAGAGTCAACCATGTAGCCAATTAAAGGATTTATTACCGCAGGAGATTTCAATGCAAGAATGGAATATTGTGTTACACTGTGTAATGATGTTGTGGATGTATTAGCAATGAATGCCTTTAATCATTTGTTGAATAAAAGAAACATGTTAGACAGAAGGGGTAATACAAAGGAGAAATGTTTAAACAGTGTGTTGTTTAACAAAATCTTCACATTGCTTAATGGCAGAACTAATAGTGATAAGGAAGGGGCATACACGTACTTGTGCAAAAATTGAAATTCATCCATCATTTTAATTTGGCTAAGTCTGAATATTATTGATAGTAATTCTGACTTAAGAATTGGCAACAGAGGGGAAAGTAAACACCTGCCACTGGGGATGGAAGCAATCTTACTCCACAAATTAAGGGAACCATTACAAACCCATGTAACACAAAACAAGAACCTAACTAAATACAAAAGAGGTATAGAATGGGACCTAATAGATAGTGCAGAATTTGGGGAAGCATTGACCTACTGTCTAAAGGCACAGGGTCATTATGTTGAATGACATAATGCCACATGGCATAATAATGCTGTGTGATTTATGCCATGAGGCATCTGTCTTTGTTCTGTGGGGGTCTGTGCCACTAGACCCCCCACTAAAGATTCTCAACTCTGGGGGGGTTCAACTTGGGGTGCATACAAGTCCGGGTTTGCCATATGCTCTACACTATTATGTTGTGAGCCATTATGACCTGGTACGCTGTATAAAGGAGTCAAAGATAAAATGGATATATACATTGAATTGATCTGGGACCCTGACCATATAACAGCTTTCAATATCTTAATAAGTGAGGTATCAGACATAGTAAAAACAGAGGTTAAAATCTATACAAGGAAACCTAGTGCACCTTGGTACAACAAGGAATGCCAGATAGCTAAAAGAAGTTTAAACAGCCAGGCAAAAACAACAAGGAAAGATCCAACAAGGGAAAATAAATTAAAACTGCAAGAAGCCAGGAAAGTGTATTCTAGAATCTCTACAAAATTTAAAGACCGACACAGAGAAAAGGCGTGAATTAGAAAAAGCAATACATGCCAAGAATAGTGGAACATTCTGGCAAATTGTTAGTAAGGGTGTAGCCCACCAGAACAGTAACATTGAAAATGGTATTGAATAATAACAATGGGTAAAACATTTCAAAAATATATTCTTTGAGGAAAAAACAACCACACCCAGTAACCCAAATAATATAGAATGTGTAAAATTTTAAAAACAAATAGAGTGTGTTGAAATAGATATAGTACTTATGGCATTTACAAAACATAAGGCACCAGGACCTGATGGGGTTCTGATAGATGCAATAATATATACCTGGGATAAATGGGGATTAATCCAATAAAAAAAACTATTTAATTACATCAGTGAAACTGGACTCATCCCAGACTCTTAGAGAAAGGCAACAATCATCCCCCTATTCAAAAAAGCGATAGATCTGATCTCATCCCTTGTGTTATAGACCAGAAAGTTAATTGATACCACACAAAAGATTTTCACAAGAATACTAAATAATAGAATTGTACAATGGGTGCAGGAAAATCAACTGATAGATGAAGCACAGGCAGGATTACTACCATAGCACTCCACTGTAGACCAATGCATCATATTGGTGCATTTAATATATAAATATACAAATATTAAAAACCAAAAGTTTATCTGCGTATTCATTGATCTCAAATCAGCTTTTGACAGTCTCAATAGACACTTGCTATGACAAACACTGGATAGTATTGGAATGGATAAGGCCATGCTAGGATATTTGATCATGCTATATAAAAATAATACATCACAGATTATATTGCTTGTATACCCCTTCTATGAGGATATTAGGAAGAAGATACTGGGAGAGACAATTGGACAGTTATATATGACAATGGATGAAACAGTGAAATTCTTGTTGAATTCACATTCTGTACAAGTACTTGAGAAGGTGATATCATTTTCAAAATCAGTAGAAAGTCAAAAATTGCACATTAGAACTTAAAAGTTTTCTAGTGGCAGGGTTCATGAATTATGCTAACTAAAATGTGCAAAGCAAATTATGTAAACTTATTTATTGTATTTGTCAAGTCCTTTTCTATGTAATTGCTTGTGTATTTATGTATATGCTTCTTCTATTTTTGTAATGACATAACTTGTCAACAATAAACTTTTACCTACCTACCTAAATCATGGTAGAGAAGAAAGGAGCAAGCAGAGGTCCCAGGTAAAGAAAAGTATTGCAGTTGTTGAGCTAATAAGTAAAAAGGGCAACATACAGCAATGAATGACTGGGGGGGGGGGAGTTATCAGATTGTTGTCCTTTGTAGAAAGAAACAGCACTTTTAATTGTGGAGCATGGAGGGTGGCTGAAGTTCCTGGGTATGGGACTGTATTAGTTGAGTGAGCATGAACAGGCATAGTTATTGGAGATGATGATGGCAGTTAAAACAAAGAAAAGTGAAAGATACAAAAAACAAAATAGATGGTGTTTCAAAAAGAAGCTTGACCATAACAATAATGTATGCAGAAGAGAAAAGTGTTTAGGGAAGTGAGAAGGTGAGCTGGGAAGGAATGGGTGAGAAGGGGAAAGTAAAGTGCTTGTAACCACTGCCAGCTGGTGGGGGGCAGCCACTGGTATATAATGAACTAACTATATGTATAAATCAGTGATGATGAATTTGCTATATATATATATATATACATATATATATATATATATATATATATATATATATATATATATATAGTTTCTGATTTATACATATAGTTGCTGGGATAAATGGATTCATTAGCAACCTCTTGTGTTCACCATTATTGTGCAAATAAGTAGTGTGCTGGGGGGACCAGTGTGATATATGATTTATTTATACAAATGCTGTTTGACATTGGGTAACCTCATGAGTGGCATTACCAACATGTGTCTAGATAAATCATTTATCATACAAGGACCTGAGGAGTGACTCTTTACATGAGGGATAGAATAAAACCAACTGAAATACAGGAATTACAGTGAGGGGCAGAGGCACTGTGGGTCACCCTAGTGATGGGAAATGGAACTGCTATTCACACTGGCATGATCTACAGTACTACAGCACAGGGGGAAAAGTTGTGCAGGATTCTAGTGGAAGCCATCCCTAAGACAGTGACTAAGGGGGTAATGCTACTGTTGGGAGACTTCAATCTGCCGGATGTTGATCGGAGCATCCTGGCTGCAGTTTTAGCTAGGAGCAGGGACATTCTGGACTCCCCATAGGGGGCATTCCTCTGGCAGCTAGTAAAAGTGCCTACTTGTGAGGGTGTGAGATTGAACCTCATACTCACAAACTGGGACAGTGTAGCAGATATCACGGTTGGAGGCCACCTTGGGTCCAGTGTTCACCGAATGGTGTGGGTCAACATAAGAACAGTGGCAGAGTCCAACCACACAAGAGCGAGTGTCCTGGACTTCAGGAGGGCCAACTTTGCAAAGTTGGGGGAATGCCTCAGGGATGCCCTGGCCGGGGGGAGAGGGTAGACTTGGGTGTATAGGAACAGTAGGCGAAACTAAAAGAAGCCATATTGAAGACAACAAACCTTTGCATTAGACAAGCAAACAAAAGCAAGAGGAAAAAAGGACCACTATGGTTTTCAAAAGAGGTGACTGAGAAGGTAAGGGTAAAAAGGTTAGCATTCAGGAGGTATAAGGAGACACAGAGAAAGGGAGACAGGGAGGTGTATCTGGAGAAACAGAGGGATGCAGAGAAAGCAGTCAGGAGTGCAAAGGTTTAAACAGAGGAGAAAACAGCCTAGGCAGTAAAGAAAGGGGACAATGTCAGGTACATTAGTGAAAGAAGAAAGACCAGGGGTAGGATTATAAGGCTAAGAAGGGAAGGAGGTGTATGTGTAGAGGGGGACAAGGAAAATGCAGAAATCCTGAACAAATATTTTTGTTCAGTATTCACAGAAGAGGAAAGTGAGGGACCACAGATAAGCAAAAGGAGCATCAGTGGAAGGGAGGTGGACACCAGTCTATTTACAGAGGAGGAAGTCCTGACGGAACTCACAAAACTGAAAGTGGACAAGGCGATAGGGCCAGATGGGATACATCCAAGGATATTAAAGGAGCTCAGAGAGGTGCTAGCAGCACCAATGACAGCCCTGTTCAACTCATTGGAGACAGAAGTGGATCCTGAGGACTGGACGAGGGCAGATGTAGTCCCTCTTCACAAAATTGGAAGCAGGGAGGAGGCTGACAACTACAGACCAGTCAGACAGATCTTGGTGGTGGGGAACTTAATGGAATAAAGGAAAGGACTGTGGAATATCTTGAATCCAGTGGATTACAGGATCTGAGGCAGCATGGATTGTGGGGAGGTCATCAAACAAATCTGATAGATTTCCTTGATTGGGTGACCAGGGAATTAGACAGGTGGGACTGGTGGATGTGGCCTACCTAGAGTTTAGTAAGGTCTTTAACACCATTCCACATAGGAGACTAGCAAACAAGCTAGGCAGCCTGGGAGTGTGCCCCAGGGTGGTAAACTGGGCTAGAAATTGGTTGAGTGATATGAGTGATAGGAGGCAGAGGGTGGTGGTAAACTGAGTTCACTCAGAGGAGGGGACGGTGATGATTGGGGTGCCAAAAGGATCAGTACTGGGGCTGATCTTCTTTAATGTCTTCATTGGTGATACTGCAGAGGAGCTGGAAAGGAAGGGAAGATATGCCTTTTTGCAGAAGACACTAAGATCTGCAACAGGGTTGACATTTCCAGAGAGGGAGTGAAAAAAATGAGGAGGAACCTAAGTAAGCTTGAGGAGTGGTCAAGGGTGTGGCAGCTAAGAATCAATGCAAACAAGTGCAAAATCATGCATTTGATGGCATGGAAACCTGGGGATAAAGTACATGATGTGGGAGAGGTACAGATCACCACCAAACAGGAAAGGGGCCTGGGGTACTCATATCTGAGGACCTAAAAGTGGCCAAAAAGTGTGACTAGGTACTGAAGAGAGCCAGTGGGATGCTTGGGTGCATAGGGAGGGGGGTCACCAGCAGAAAGAAGGAGGTGGTGATATAACTGTACAAATCTTTGGTGAGACCTCATCTAGAGTACTGTGTGCACAGTTCTGGATGCTGCATCTCCGGAATGACTTAGATAGAGTAGAGGTGGTTCAAAGGAGGGCAACTAAAATGGTGCAGGGTTTGCAACAAAAGCCCTAGTTATGAGGAGATACTTAAGGACTTCATTATGTCTACCATGGAGGAGAGGAGGGAGAGGGGAATATGACAGAGACTTAAACAATAAACCATGAGAGGCATGGGTTATGTTGGGATTTACCACGGCTGGCATGGTTTGGCCATGAGGCTGCAGGCTGAGTGGTCAAATCCTGGCCAGCCATGGCAAATCCCAACATAACCCACACCCTCGAGTGGTTTATTGTGATTATACACTTACCTTTTTTTGTGACAAAAAAATGAACAATTTTTTTTTCTCCCCATTATATATTATTTTTAGTGACTGTATTGCTATGCCAGAAAAAATAGTGCTGTCTTGCTATGGTGTTGGTAAGGGGCTGGCAGTATTACATAGAGGTTATATGATCTTCATCCAACAGACCTGTGTTTGTTTGATTCCCAGAAGAACTGAGTTCACTGTGTTCCTGCTCCATTTTTGTTTTTGTATGAGCCGGGACAAGTTTTGAAGTTTGAGCATGAATGACCCGTTTAAAGCAAAGAGCAGTGGCTCCATTTTTTGCACAGCCTGTGCATGCACAGAAGCATGGCAAGTAATGAACTGCACTGAGATCTGATTCATTTTATTTATTCTTTTAATTTCATTTATGCATTAGGATGTTGAAAAGATGTACAAATTGTGGACCATGCGACCTGACATACTCAAATTGGGGAGGTAATGGCCATGCTATAGCTTCTGGATGTCTGTTATGAGATGACAGAGTGTGGAGTGACTGCTAACTACGGAGACTGGAGACAGAGAGATAGCAACTGTGACAGGATCCGGAGGTAGGAAGGAGCACCTGTTGTTATTTAAAGTATTGTGTTTATTCTTTTTTTTAACAAATTGTTTTGGGAGGTAGAGCTTTTTGTTTGTGGTGGTGGCATGTGCACACAGTTCATGGGCTGTTATGACATCAGGGTCTCCAGGTGGTTCACTGTTGTGAAGTTCGGGTTGAACTGTATTTTTTTTTTTTTCATAACCGACCATAACTGAGTGGTGAGGCAGATACGAGCTTCTGGAAAAAAAAGAGAAACATTATTTATTTTTGCAGGCTTGTGCTTTTGATGGAGCAGTTTTCTCTTCCTCAGATTTGAAACTCCCGCTTTACAGTTGCACTTAGTGGGACAAAATATGGTGTTTTTTTTGTCTGATGTTGGGGTGGGGGTTGGATGCATTTCAAAAATGATGCGGCAGGTTGGCACTTTTAACCATTGGTATATTGTAGGATTTATCACTGGTAAAAAGTGTCAGCTAGACAATCAGTATCTAGGATTTTTTCTTGCCATTGTATAATTTCAAATACCTCACAGGTATAAACAAAGTACAAGAAGGAAGGAAGCAATTTTCAGAAAATAAAATGCTCAAGAACAAGAGGTCCTAACATGACGCTGGAGGGGTGTAGACTCAGGAGTAACACGAGAAAATATTTTTTTTACAGAAAGGGTGGTGGTTGCATGGAACAGCCTCCCAGTGGAGGTGGTGGGGGGTTAAAATGGTAATGAAATTCAAAAATACATGGGGATAGTCAGTCATAGGGGAACCTTAGTGACAGAAAAGGGAGAGTAAAGGTGAAGATCAAGTAGGGTCTGCAGTATTGTAGTAGGTAAGGAAAATGGGCAGACTAGGGGGTCCAAGTCATCCTTCTCTGCCATCAGTTTCTATGTTTCTATGTTTATGATTGTAAACCACCACCACAGATGTTCTGCAGCAAATGGTAACCCTGCTGAAGAACTTTGTGCCATAGTACCACACAAAAATTGGGGCCTTGGTTATTGGGTAGAAACTGAAAGCTAGTCTGATTGCCTTTCATGTTTCAGTGCCTGCTCAGCTGTTTGTGTCCCAAGCAATCTGGGCTCATGTGTTAGGAATTGCTCCACTGTTGCTGGAGGACCCCCCCATCCCATACCCACCAAGAACTGTCACTGCTGCTCTGTTGCCTTCCGCCTGAGGTTAGATGGCAGCTTATGGGAAGATGCATGGAGTCTGTCCTGGACAGACAGTGTAGAGCAAGATCTGACCACAACTAGGACAAAAGACAATTTCAACAGCTAGCTTATACTTCTGTTCCATATCTTTTCACTTCTTGCAGTGTCCCACTATTACAAACTCATGGGCAGTGGGAGAGAGCTTCTTCCTTTCAATTTTTTGAGGCAGGAAGTCATACTGACAGGTTGCAGTTTGCATGTTTATCAGAAAGATGATTTAAGATTTTGTTCTCCTTTCTCTTTTTTTGACAGTGTTTTTGACAGTGCTGAGCTGGGTTCCTTGGTACTGTCAGCCAGTGTGCCTCTGGTTGACATCACTATTGCAGCTCGACTTCTTTTTTGGTACTGGGCTCACAGGCAAAGCTGAGATGAGGTGAGAGCTTGTTCAGAGTCTGCATCTTTTTGTTGAATTTATACAACCCACCCAGATCACTCCAGTCACTCCCCTGAACCTTCTGCCAGCATTGCCAGCAAGGGAAAGCTATTGCCTTTTGCTGAGCAGTGGCCACCTCAGTTGTTCAACTCTGCAATGACTAGACCAACAGGCTTGCTCTCCTAATTTCCCAGTCCTGCTCTGACCTAGAATTCTGTGTGCCCACACCAGTGCAGGACGGTGATGGCTATTTGCGATGATCAGACACAGAATTGGGTGGGTCAGAAATCTCAGGAGAGTCAGTGGGTGTGGAAAGCAGAAGGCTGCCTTTGTTGTGCTGGATCTTGGACTGCAGGATCAACTCCAAGGAGGGGACAGAAAATTAAGAAAAGCTACTGACAGTGGTCACTAAGTATGTCAGCCAGGCCTGTTCAATCAGGAAGACCTCCATAAGAGACCTGCAGCTTTCCTGAGGAACTGAGCACCCCTATATGTGCCCAACAACTACACAGCAAATACAAGCAAGCAAATATTTGGCACTTATAAATGCTTATTTGGAAATGTATTTATATTTATTTGTTGATTTAAAATTAGGATGACTATGTATGAGGTTCACAGTCACTGAAGTTATGTCCACCAATATTGAACAAGAAACATTTTGCAAACAGAATTATAACTGACTTGCAATTATTAATGAAAATTGCTCAGTGCTTGCCTTTACACACACAGAACTGGGCACAGATTGGGTCAAAAATTAAATACATGATGTGAAAAGTAGGTAGGTGAAAAATCCTTTATTAGATACAAAAAGCAAGGATGCTTCAAAGGTTGTGAGCTACCTAACACGTTTCCCATTTCACAGTGCCTTTTCAAGTGCCTTTGAGAAAGCACTGTGAAGTGTGAAAGCACGTTAAATAGCTCACAACTTTTGGAGCTTTTTTGTATCTGAGACATGTTTTGCAATAAAGGATATTGCATCTAGTTACTCTTCCCTGGCTGTTTCTCTGATTCACAGGTGCAGGAATACTTAATAACAGGACTGGGTTGTTTTTGTAGCACTGTGGTCCCATGGTACGAGATTTCCTTTGTTTAAAAAGTTGGACTACATGATGTGGGAGCATGCTTGTGAGATGTGGCAGTAACTAAGGACACGCATGAGTGCGCACTTGCACTATTGGGTTCACATGATGATGTAGGTGCTGCGTCAGTGGTGGTATTCATTTGTTCTGCAAGTGCTAAGTGTCAGGGTGCCCCGTGCTAGCACTCATGTGGTTCAAACTGTTATGTTGTTTTAGGGTACCATGACCCATTATGCCAGACTGTACTGTGCCACAGGGGAGTGGAGGAAGTCACCCGCGATCCATATCTGCTACAAGAGACAATGGATAATGGCAAAACAGCTACCATGTGTTCTGTTTTATAAGAAACATTGACAAACTTTCAGGCAGAAAAAGACCTGCGTAGATCTACCAGTTCTGTTCTATTTTGGCTTAATTTCTACTTAACCCATATCCTCATCAGGTTAATTGTGTGTGTGTGCTTTGCTGCACTCCCTAATGACAGTGCAGCTCATTTCACTCAATAGAGACCTTTCATTTTAATTATCTTAAAGACCTCTACTGTTTTCATCAAAGCAATATTCCCTGGCAAGCTGCTGCGCTCTCACAATCCCTTCCATAAAGAAATGAGTCCTCACATCTCTTTTGCCCCATCAGCTTGCACCTATGTCCCCTTGTCCATGCCTTGCAGTGCTTCAACAGTTATTGGCAGTCAAACTTATTGATATCACTCAGGAATTTAAAGGTTTCAATCATGTCCTACCTTCTAGCCTCCAATGAGCGCATGTTTAGACTGCTCAGACACTGAGGCCCAGATATTCAAAAGGGTTGCGCATGGTGCAATGCACAACCCACTGATGCATCCTAGTGCCATATTTAAAAGGGAAAAGTGCGCCGCACAAATCCTGATGCACCGGGGCGCATCAGTAATGTATGCAGGCACAGGTGGGGGGGGCGTGCCCATGCATAACCTGCACAGCCCGATATTCAGCCCGGGCCATGCAGAGTTATGCATTTGCAACCTCTACCTGTGCCTGCACAAAGTTACGCCTAAAAAAAAGGAACAAGTTGATGGCCACCCACAGGTGAGCTGCCGCAGTGCAGGGCGCAACACAGCAGCTTCCACCTGTGGGTGGCATCATCTATTCCTACCGCCTGGCAGCCCCATGCCTGATCACGGGCATCAGTCATCCCAAAGTCCAATATCCTGGTGGTCAGTGGACCCACCCCACCTGCCACTGGGTCCCACCACCCTGCTCCCCGTCCAGCTGGCAGGTGGCAGCACCCACCTGCCGCCCGCTGCCTGCGGCTGACAGCTCGGTAGGCTGCCGCCCAGTGGTTTGGAGCATGAGCCAATGGGCGTGCAGCCCATACCATACTAGTCAGTCTAGATATGTGAATGAGTAATGCGTATGGGCTGCATGCCCATTGGCTCATGCTGTGAACCAATGGGCGTGCAGCTCACTGGCAGTCAGTTGGTGGGCGGTGGGGCGGCTGGCGAGTGGGGTCTCCTCCCGCCCGGCTGGCGGGGGATTGGGGTGGTGGGGCTCAGTGGGCAGGTGGGGTGGGGGTACACTGGGCCACCAGGGTAGTGGGGTCTTTGATGAGGTACTGATGCCTGCGATCGGGCAGCGATCGATCCACTGGACCACCAGGGATATTGGACTTGGGGGGGGTTCACTTACAGATGCCCGCGATTGGGCTCAGTGCGGTCCACTGGACCACTAGGGATATTGGACTTGAGGGGGACTGTACTGATGCCCGCGATCGGGCACATAGAGGTCCAGTGGACCACCAGGGATATTGGAAGGTTTTTCTTTTATATTACAGGAATGCCCACAAGCAGGCTGCAGGGGGCATCAGTCCCCGACGGCTGCTGCCTGGCAGGGCGCCAGGCACAAGTTGTCGGGGATAAGCGCACCTGCATGCTAACGGCATGCAAATGGGGCCGTAATCAGATGCAAATGGCCCCCTGTGCACCTTGCATAAATTATGGCCCCATTTGCATGTCCCCCTTTGAATATCACAGGTGCTGTGCATGGCACAATGGCACTTGTGCCACCGCATCTCAATGCTCCACTCTGACCACTTGAGCTGGCGCAGTGCCACTGCGCCATGCACAGTGGGGGTGGCCAGAGTGCGATATTCAAAGCAGTTGTGCCATAGTGCAGCTCCGTTGAATATCGCCCTGGCCACACCCATGCACAACAAAGTTGAGCTGCGCCCAGGCTTGCGCCACAGCCTGGCGCAGTTTGAATAACTGGGCCTATTTATACATCTTTCCTTGCTGCCCCTATATCATGTAAGTTGCCCTTTACTGCATTTTCTTGGTACTGTCTCTTATTTTTCAGGTGAGAGCTCCAGAACTACACACAGTACTCCAGGTGTGGTCTCACCAGGAATCTATACTGGGGCAGGATTACTCTCTCATTTCTACCACAGAACCTTCTCCTGATACATCCCAGCATTCTGTGGAACTTTAAATATGCCTTGCTATACTGCATCTGTACTTTTAGGTTGTTTGCAATGGTCATGCCCAGGCTCTCTCCACAGTCTTTTTTTTTTTTTTGTGCTAGCTACCTGGAGCTCAGCCCTGCACTCACCCCCCCCCGAGCCCCTTCTTCAGCCCACCCAGGACTTACCTCCTCAGAACTGAACCCTCCTGGATTGCCCCACCCCCGGGGCAGGGCTGCTTCGCTAGGGCGATCCTCATGATGACAAAGTAAGGGTGCCAGAAGGAAATCCCACTGACCTTGCCTCTCTAGCTTGCCCCCCCAGAGTGGAGTGCAGAGCCAAACTGGCTGTGATGGCAGACATAATGGGTCAGCTAAGGAAGAGTCTGGTAGGTGATCGAGGTTGGAGGCAGCAGTGCATCATGGAAGGTGGCCACATTTTCCCCCTTATTTTGAAGGAGGAGGCATGACGTGCAATGATGTCAGCATCCACTTGCCTCCTGAGTATTACGCACCAGTCCCTGTGAGACCCCCAGCCTTCGCAAGGGGTCCAACTTGAGATGGACACACAGCCCACCTCCCCCTGGAGAAGGAGAGCTGTCCCTAGGATGCTCAATCCTTGTCCCCCTGACCGGCCCTCCAACTTCCTCAGTCCATTCCAGAATGCAAAATGTTTCACAAAAATGCAGTGTAATTTCGCCAGCATTATCGCCCTCTGAGCAGTTAACCAACAATGGTAAACATTTGCCTGCGAGTGATGAAATTCCACCAAAAATGGAGAAATTTCACCCATGGGAGGTGAAATTCTGTCAACAGTGGTGGAATTTCACCTGCAGTGGCAAAATTTCACCCACAGGTGAAACTTCGTCTGCTTGGGGGCAACATTTCGCTCACAATTGCGGGTGAAATTTCGCATTTCACCCTGCAAAATATTCCAATTTCACACACTAATCCTGGTTAACAAACCTCACAATTTTACTAATACAGGTTTTTTTTTTTAGATATAAGTGATCATAAAGCAATTGCTTATGCGAGAAAAATTTCCCAAACCCATCTCCTCCTCAACCTATATCTACAAAAGAAGCTGCTGCAACTTCAACTGTGCTCACTTCTTGTCAGATCTCAGTAACATCAGATGGCAAGACTTTTACCTCACTCCCTCAGTGGATTTTGCTTACACTATATTCAAACCCGGTTACTACAGGTTATCAATAAACACACCCCA